>WYDK02000074.1:114852-126970 GCA_009867345.2 Toxicodendron radicans
CATGCTCGAATTATCAGATACACTTGCACTTTTGACACTTGAGAGAAAAGCAGAATCCAGTTTCAAAAACCAATTTATCACATTCAGTAGCAGAAACAAGCAAACTTATCAAACATTTTCTGTAACTAATGAACATAATCAAGATGCAGAACACAGTATTAAGTTTCCAAACATAACTTCAGCATATTATTCCACAAACTAGTACTAATTATGCAACAATATAAGTTGGTACGTAATGAAAAGATCATTAAGGATGTTGTTGGATAGCACATTGCATGCTTTCGGCTGTCATTGTAATTGAATTGTTGCTGGATGCTCTTAGGTGTGCATGTGTTGGCTGGATTAGATGTATATTAGAAATGTTGAGTTGGGTTTTAAATGTAACACATGCTGGAGGTTGAAATTGAATGCATTTGGGCTGGATATTGTATTAGAATAAGAATTAATTTGTGTTGAAGGACTTAATTGAATTAGTGGACTAACTGTGTTGGTGGGCTGGCCTAAATTAAAAGAGGCCCAGATTAAATTTGTTGGGGTTTTATTATTATGGTGGGCCGGTCTAATATTTCTTTGAGGCCCAGTAAGTTGTTGGTCTGTCTGGTTTATTTAAATTAGCGGGCTAAACTGAATTAAAAAGGCCTAATTATATTGTTAGAGTTTTATGTGAAATTAGTGGTTGGCCTATTATTAATAAGGTCCAAAATTGTGTTGATTGGGTTGATGATAAGGATTTAGAACTACGGGGGTTTAGGTTGATGATAAGGATGATAAGGTTGATGATAAAATTCCATGCTACCACCTTACAAAGAAGAAGTCAGTGTTGAATTCTAAAATTAAAAACACAAGATGGTGGGTGGGAGGATGATAAGGGTCGAATAAGGCAGCATATTCAATCTTATTTTCATGATCTGTTCTCTAAATCCCCAACAAGAGACATGTCTCAAGTCCTTTCTCATATTCTTCTGGTTATTACCGAAAGGCGAAACTAATAATGAAGCTCTCTGTCAACCTATCTCCACCAATGAAGTTGAACAAGCGGTATTTGGCCTAGGAGCAAGCAAATCCCCTGGTCCTGGCGGTTTTAGCGGGCTGTTTTTCCAAAAACATTGGAACATTATTAAGAAAGATATTTGTGGAGCTGTAGCAACTTTTATGGAGGCAGGTTCTTTTCCGGTTGAAATCAATGACACATTCATAGCTCTTGTTCCGAAAATTGAGTGTCCTGAATCAATAAGCCAATATAGGCCAATCAGTTGCTCTAATTTTATTTATAAAGGTATTGCTAAAGTGTTGGCAAATCATCTCAAACCAGTGATGAACATGTTGATATCATCCAACCAAAGTGCTTTCTTAAAGGGACGCCTCATCCAGGACAACATTATTATTGCGCAAGAAGTGTTCCACTATTTGAGGCAAAGGAAAAGAAGGAATCTTGCTGAAGTAGTTGTAAAACTTGACATGAACAAAGCCTATGACCGTGTTGAATGGGACTTCTTACAAGCAATCTTGTCTGCGTTTGAATTTTGTGACAAATGGGTACACCAGATCATGTTTTGTGTATCTACAGTCACGTTTAGAATTGTTTGTAAAAATTAAAGACATCCTTGTGTATGCAATTAGATTTGTTCGTAGAAATTAAAGACATTTTTTGGTATACAATTAGAATTGTTCATAGAAATTAGACACATATTTTGTACAAAGCAATTTTTGGGTATGCAATTAAACTTATTCATATAAATGAAAGACATACATTTTGTAGAAAGTTGAGAACTGTTTATTTTAGATGTTTGGTTTTCGTAACACCTAAAATGGGGCTCCACTTAATGATGACTATGAAGGCAAATACGGAAAGGTCTTAGTGATGAAAAAAAGGTTACATCATATCTAACATGGTGGCAGTTTTGGCTACCAATTGAAAATATGAAATGTCAAGAGGAGCACGATACCTTCTGTATTTTCTTATAACTTGCATCTTTGTCGGCCTCCTCTCTCATTTCTACGTTTTATTTCTCGTTGGGTGTTAGAGAGATGAACGAGTTTTGAGGGCAACTACCATTGTTGCGATGGGGTTCGGCCTTGTGACTGTTATTGGACTCCACATGTCAAACGAGGTAGTTGTTTGGATGACTGTAGGGTTATTAGTTCTAAGTGCACCAACCATTCTTGGTTATGCAATTAGAATTGTTTTTAGAAATTAAAGACATTATTGGGTATGCAATTATAATTGTTTGTAGAAATTAAAGACATTCTTTGATATGCAATTAGAATAGTTCGTAGTAATTAAAGACATATTCTCTGTAGAAGCAATTTTTTGGTATACAATTAGACTTGCTCGTATAAATGAAAGACATATATTTCATAGAAAGTTGAGAAAGGTTTATTTAGATGTTTGATTTCCACGAATTATTTTTTTGGTGAAATGACAAAAGTTAATTTAGATGTTTGCCTTCCTATTTGCTATGATATGTTTGCAGTTATCCACCACAATGGATCTTCATACTAGTTCATTTTTAGCATCAGGTCAAGTAGCGCTCAACCTCATCTTCATTTTCAACCTCAGCCTCAGTGTCAATGTCAGTCTCGATTTCTTGTTCTGAACGGATTAGTCAGCCTCATCTTTATGGTGATAAATAAGTAACAAATTATAAGAAATATATGTTCAAGTCATTAAAAAGTTTTGTTTGATATAAAATCATATAATGTATAATTATTTTATCCTTAATAACAAATTTAAGACATTTTAATTAGTAAATTATAATCACTACCCCACTTAACATGTTATAATTAAGAATAGCTATAACAATTAACGACCAAATCCATGTCTATTAACAACCATAAATCTGGTCGTTAACGGTCAGATCGACACATGACGGATCAAATTCGATCAACCGCAGGCAGTTCCAACGACTGCCTGCAGCGGCTAGTAATGGCTTGGATGGGTGGGATGATTTTGTTAAAAAAATAAACCTTTATTGTGACCGGAGTGTTTTAGCAAAATCTTAATATTTGGGGAAGAAAATAGTTCAAATAATAATAATAATATATTAAAAAGGAAGGGTAACTCAGTAATCTGTAAAGCATACCCACCAATTTTTTTCAATCCAACCAAAAAAATTTAATATAACATTCTCATTAATGTTCAAGGTAATCTATCTTTCTATTAATATAACATTCCTAGTAATACAATATTTTCTGAACCAAACGCACCCTTAGGATTGTATATATAACATATTTTTTTTTGTAAAGAAGCTCCCCATGACGCACTACATTCACAAGTTGAAAGGTTAATGGGGAAGCTTTGCAAGAAATACCAAGGTTCAGAATGTAAAGTTTCAATGTGAAATGACTAAAATACCATTTTTCCGTTAAATTTAACGTCTAAGTTTGGACTTCCGATAGAACGTTGATAGTTTTTCCCATCCTGCAGTTAGAGAACTTGTCTCCATCAATTCCAAGTAAAATGAGATATGGTTTTCCCCATTTTTGCTAGAGTCCCCATTTGGGTAGATATACAATCTCCTGCAAAACCACGCCAACTTTAATCAAATATTTTCATCTTATAAATCAATAAGGCCACCAATTAACACTAGAGGTGAGTATGGGTAAAGGGTAGAACCGACTGATTCTAGTTCCGATTTCATTCTTATAGTGTTGGAATCAAAATCGAGACTGAAGTTCGGGTACTCAGGTAAGAATCAAGACTAAATTGTAATTTTAGTAAACTATTGAGAGTGTATTTGTTATTTTAAAAAATAAGGGTGCAATTGAAATTAATTGAGGTCCTCGGAACCGGAACTGAAACCTATTTTTCAAGTTCTGATTCCGGTTTCTATTCTAAATCTTAGCAACCGGGCAATTTCGATTTTGGTTCCTTTAAAAAATCCAAGATACCCGAAAATGATCATCCCTAATTAACACCTTCAACTATCAAAGCTCTTGCATGAAGAATTAAGTTTTCTTTTTCATGGTATTCAAACCTATACTATCGTAGACTTTACGTTCTCACTCTGCTAGTGTGGTGAAACCATACAATAAAACAAAAATATGTAATATTAGTTTTCAAAACCATCCATTAAGGAAGTGATTTGCCCATCACTACATTTAATTACATGATAAGTGTGTTAAAGTTCTTATAATCAAAGCACGCTGATGACACGTAAACAATCAAATCAATTATCCCAACTCTATTTATATAAAGTTATTGTTATTATACCAACTAAATTCTAGACGGGTAGTTGGTTCCAAAAACACCGAGAAATTAAAAAAAAATAATAATAATTTAACCTTTTACTTTGATTTGTAATCTCAAAATATTTTAAAATTAAAATAGGATTTGATTTTATAAGTTATATCTTAATATTTTTAATATTTCATAACATGGTTTATATAATATTTAAAGACTGTTTTTACATTTAAAACTATAAAAAACTATCCCTAAAAATTTTTTTTTTTTGCCTCAGCAAAAACCTGTTATTTAATTTTTTTTATATTAAACCGAAGAAATTTACTGTGCTTAAATAACATCACTCACAAGGAAAGCCCATTTTAGTTTAACATGCAAGGTTAGTAATTTCCAGGACTGGGTCCCGACCTCGTTGAAGATAACTAGCTCCACCCGGCCCAAGTCCCAACCTCGGATTTTTTCGTATCTCAAATTTCTTAGAGAATAATGTGTGAGATTTTCATATCATGTATCGGGTTTTCTTTTTAATTTTAAAAATAGTTTTTAAAAATATTTTATGATTAATATAAATAAAAAAAACTTTAAAAATTTATCTTCAGATGATTAATCCTACTCAAAATAAAAATAAAAATTAAAAAAAATGCAAAGGTAAAGTCGTCAATTCAGGATAAAAATGAATGTGGCGGTTCAGTCAGTTGAAATCTAAAGCAGAAAATGAGATTCTCCTATTGCTAGAGGTGAAAATTTTGACTCAGGCCAGCTGGGCCGGCCTCCGGGCGGGTTAGGTTAGAGTTTAATAACCCGCTTGGGTCGACTTTGTAACCAGAATGCTGGTGGGCCCGACCCGCCAAATTTCCAGACCCGCCCGGCCTACCCGTTTTTCCATCACTAGGCCATGGCCATATCTCGCCTTTCTCTTTCTCTGTAAAGCCAGCAAAACACAGAGACACAGAAAGCACAAGAAAATGAGTTCAGTCAAAGGAGTAATCTTCGACGAATCGGTGCTGCTAATCTCCGCTGCTCCAAACGCAAACGACTCGGCTTTTCAGCTGCGATCGGGAGCCTCCTCTTTGCTTCGTAAGCTCCGTCAATCGAAAATCCGTACGGTACTATTTCATCTGATATCATCTCTTTCGGTCTCTTTTTGTTTTGAATTTGTTGTTAGAAATGAGTTGAATTTTGACATTTACGTTTCGCATTGTTTTTCGCAGGGAGTTTCGTATGGTCTCGCCTTTTCGTCTGATAAGGTAATTCTTGCTTTTATATTTTTTTCTGTATGCTTTAAATTAGGTAATAAGAGTCCTCTTTTATGTTAATTTTATAGTGTGTGCGTGTTTGGATTAAATAGATGAAGTGTTTGTCTTCGTCGATAATTTACTTGGAGTTTGTATTGAAGGAGATTTGATAGGTGACTTTTTAAAAGAAAAAAAGCACTTTCGGCAAACGAAAAACACCTTCAAGTGCTTTTTTGGAAAGCAATTGTAGGTTATTTTTATACAGGTTCTCTCAATCGCATGCATTTGGAGTGTTTTTGACGCAATGGAAAATGCATGTAACATATTCTTCTCTAAAAATTGTTTTTTAAGTACAACAGAAGTAATAAAACTGCTGATGAAATATATTCTTTTCAAAAGAAGGCTTTTAACTGCTTTTATAAAAGGAGTTCTCTACAATGGCACATTCAAATTGTGTTGTAAAGCTTATGTTGTTTAGAAGAGTGTTTGATATGCTTATACTGCAGATATTAATTTTTTTTCTGGTATAAGCTACTGCAATTTTTGAGAAATACCTACTATACATGTATTGGCTGCATCTGCTTGATATAGGTGATTGCATTAAAGAGGATTGCTACGGAATACTTGTGTGATTGCTTTCTTTTGGATGCATCTATAGATCGTGCTGTAAATGAGATAAACCAGGCATGGGGTGACAACGGAGGAAGTATTTTGTATGTTGTTTCTGACAATAAGGACACTGGTCATAAACTTAGTTCCCATTGGCTGATTATTGTTGTGGGTGAGTACTGCTGAACCTATAGATCTCCCGTGACAACAGGATAATGTGAGTCTTGTAGAATGTATTTGATAATCTACTAGTGTCTCACTCTTACGTATAACAAAGGGCGTCTTGCTGTATAATGGTTTCATCTGAAAGACATGAGTGTTGTAGAAAGTATTTGATTGGAGAGATTAAGGCTGCGCTCTATTTGATGGTGTCTTCTGTCTACATAAAATGCATACGAATCTATTGTCTAATATTCATTACATACCAACTTATTGTTGCATTAGTACTAGTTGGTGGAATAATATGCTGAAGTAAGTTGCTTTCAATGTTTGGGGATTTAATACCATGTTCTGCATCTAGATTATGTTCATTAGTTACAGAAAATGCTTGATAAGTTTGCTTGTTTCTGCTATTGAATTTGGTAATTGGTTTCTGAAACTGGATTCTGCTTCTCTCTCAGGTATCAAAAGTGCAAGCGTGTCTGATAATTCGAGCATGCTTTATATCAACAAGCTAGAAGAGTTGTCTATAACCATTTGCAAGTTGAACAAAAAGGTTGCCTAAAGTGATTCGCCCTTTCAATGTTCTTATTCATGATTACCATTTGTTCTTTACTTGATTTTTGGGTTCAAAAGCTATATGCCAGAAATACAATCCAAAAAACTGAAAACTGTGAAAGAGTAGTCATTTCAAAGGAAAAATGTAGGAAGGTGTGGTTAATAATCTGTGGATCTAACATATACAAGATACCATGTAACATAAGGGTTTTCTTTGAGAAAAGAGTCAAATGCAAGGATATACTCTGAAATTTCAATACTTTAAATGTACTACTTCATATTTATCTTATGGTGTTCATTCCATGACTCGTTTCATGTCTCACATTTGAAGTAGGCAGCTGGCAACAATGCTGTGATAGTTGGTTATGTCATGAAGCCTTCACGTGAAGAAGATTTTGCCAAGGTGAGCCCTTTTTATAGAAGTGAGAGTATGCCATATTAGAAAAGAGTTAAAGGAAGCTAAAGAAGTAATAAAATTGGATGGTCTTGTACAACCATGAGTTACATAAAATCAGTATATAACTGTTGATACTCTTCGTTTGAATGTTCTACATTGAATTGAAAAGTGACTAATTCTAGTTCCTAAATCCGAAAATTAGATGTGGCTAACAGAACAAACTAAGAGCAATTGAACTAAATTTGAGAGATAGCTTTTTGTGTAGGAAAAGATTAGTCATATGCAGTGATCTTTATTGGTCTGAAATGTTATTCTTCAGGTAAATAGAATGATCTAGTTGTTTATTTTGCCCAAGCAATTATTTAGGTTCGCCTAACAGTAGTTGGTTATAGGCTTAACTTTCTGCATCTTACCAATGATGAGAATGTGGGAAATTTCTGTTGTTTTATTCTTTACTCATCCAAAGAAAACACTATTTGTGAAGCTTATTTTGGTCCCATCTTTTGTAGAGGGGTGCATTTCCTATGAATCCTGCTCCAAATGGCTTGATATTTGTGCCTCTCACATTTGAGAATCCTCTATCATCTCAATTACAAGTAGTTGATGTGGTTCTCCATAAAGCAACAGATGAAATCATGTCCATCGAATTGGGAAGCAATTCAGAATCTTCCAACATAATCACATACACCTCAGGCATGCAGGAGCTGCAAAGGTAACTTCTAATTGAATTACATATACCATGTACATCTTATGAGCTCCATTAGATGTTTGAATAGAATTTGCTTGTCTATTGTTGTTTCCTTGTACAGTTGACATTTGTTTACAAACTCCGTATAAAATGTCAAGTAAAATGTTTTCAGTATTTACAAATTTTCAGATTAATGCTAGAGTTACTTAGATCTTTCCTAATTAGTATTAGCACTCTTACAGGTTTATGGAGCATCACTCTAATTTCATTGCAATTGACCCTCTTGATAATATTTACCCAGTATTGGATCGGCTGAAAATCCAGCTTGTTCTGCTTGGACTGCAAGATCTCAATGCAGAAGGCTACCATACAATCAGGGGGGCCCATTTTCTTAAGGTCATCTTTTTTCTAGAATAGCATCTTTTTTCTACTTGTTGCTGATCTTATGAAGCACTGAAACCAATCCAGATAATTATCCTGGCGATGTTTTATATCTGAAATTTTTTCTTTTCCAGTTGACAACATTTATATAAAATTATGTTTTATACAAGATTTATACCATTATGTAAACCTTCTTAAAATAGAAATTTAGATTGATGGATATTGCAACCTTTATCACTAAATATACATGGGTCACATGAAATGAATCTTAATCATTGTACCATTCTTATTGACAGCATTAGCTTTTATGAGGAGTCTTTTATTTTTTTCTTAGTTCCAATAAACACTGGGCTGCTTTGCATCTTATTATGGGTGATAAAATCTGTGGTCTATAGTGGGGCGAACTGATGCTATTAAACTGGAGACTATGATGGTCTATGTCAAAAACTGGTATTTATTTGCATGGATTTTGTGACTAAGGTTACCATAAAAGATAGTGAAGTTATAACAAACAGAAAAGATGTAATATTAGAAGGATAACTTTGATAGTTTTTATTTTCTTTCTTTGAAGTGTATAGTGCCATAAATACTCACACCTTGTAATCGCAACTTTATAACTCATGGCTTCATTTCGGCGTAAAATCTCTAATTTTGATTAATATCTCCTTAGAGCTAGTTACATCTAAAGCTTCAATATGCAGGTTAAAGATTTTAATGAATCTGATTTGGCACAAAGACTACCAGAAGCTAAATTATCTTTTCCATGTATAGTGAAACCTCAAGTTGCCTGTGGTGTGGCTGATGCTCATAGTATGGTAAATACACATTTATTTTCATCCTTGCTCTTCCCTTTCTTGAATTATTTTTAGTGTTATTGACTTGTATTTTCATGAAGGTGCAATAGTACACTATTTGTTGATTCTTGGTCTGCCAATTGTTATTCCATAAAGAAACTATTGTAAAGTCAATTTTTTTCAAGTAGGTAAATTAGTCTATTGCCCTTGTTTCGTGTGATAGCGTCCTAGGCAATTGACAAGGTCTATCAAATTGGTCTCACCTATGCATTCTTATAAGTATTGTTGACGTGGAAGTTTTCTTGGTTAAATATGCACAAAACATTAAGGGTTCTTTTTCCATGTATCTCTTCTTTTAACTTTTTCTACTTTAAAAAGGTTGATGAATCTTGGAATTGCAGGCAATTGTCTTTGAAATAGAAGATTTTAAGCATTTGAGTGTTCCTCTTCCTGCTGTTGTTCAGGTGAGCATGAAGTTGATGACATTTCTGTAGTATATATTTCTTCATTGTGGCAACGTAATTGTTATTGTTGTTCAGGTGAGCTTACAATTGCTTTCATTAGATGACTTCTAAATAGATTCAATTTTCACGTTTCTCATCTTCCTTAAAAAATGGGTATTGTTGAAACTTTCATCTTTTTCATTTTTGAGTTCTAAAATTATGGCTCCATAAGACCAAACACGAATTTAACATGCATACAGAAATATGTGACTGGGTCCAAGTGTAGTTTGTCATGCGTGTCAAAAATGTTTCGATGCTTTTTATATTTTAATTTCTGGAGTATTGTATTGTTTATTCATATTTTTTGACCTGTTCTTTGTTTTAAAACTGATATTGTATGTTGATATTGCAGGAATATATAAACCACTCATCCACCCTGTTCAAGTTTTATGTCTTGGGTGAGACTGTTTTCCACGCAGTTAAGAAGTCAATTCCAAATTCCAATACTTTGAGGAAATCATATGAAAGAAACGGCTCAAAACCTATATTGTTTGATAGGTAGTGATCAATGTGTTCTCCCTTTGCCGACGTCTTTTGATCTTCAATTTCTTGCCTTTTCCATCTTCTTTTGGTTTGTACTTTCTTGAATTACGGTAGAGATCATTCATTGAAACCAATATTATGGCGTTATCTCTCCACAGCTTAAAGTCTCTACCTACCGACACTGAAAGTCAGCATCCAGGAGATGAAGTTTCCTGTAAGGTCGATCTTGATCTCAAGCTAGTCAAAGATGCTGCAAAATGGCTTGCAAGAACACTTGATCTTACAATATTTGGCTTTGATGTTGTTGTAAGTATGCAATTTTACTAATATTTGGCTTACTGCAAACAAGCTATGCTTAAACCCATCTTACACATGCCATCTGGGTCGAGGCCAGAGAATCTTGCACTTATCATGCAACATCTACCATAGCATTTTCGATGACCTCTCGAGCTATCGATTTACAATTGTAGATGATGTGTATATTGTTGAATACATGCCATTTTCTTTCTAACATTCTTGCCTGTTTGTGAAACTTTTCAGGTTCAAGAAGGCACTGGTGACAACGTCATCGTGGACGTAAACTACCTCCCATCCTTCAAAGAAGTAGACAACGATATCGCCATACCGGCCTTCTGGGACGCCATTAAAACAAAGTATGAATCAAAGAAGACAAAAGCAGCTACTCCAGCTTCCTCATTTTGAGCCTTATTGACGTTGTTCATTTTTAATGTCTTTATGCAATCATGTATATGATAAATTAGGGATACACTAACATAATCTGGCATTATCATGGTGTTTCAAAAAAAAAAAAAAAAGTTTAATGATTATCTTAATTAGTTATTAATCTCACTGATTTTCTTTTCTAAAGCTTCTTAACACAAGAATACAAGATCCAATAACATTATAATATATAATTAAAGGTTATTATAAATGCTTTTATTTCAAAATCACTATTCTTTATATACAGTATGTATATATATAAAAAAAAATGTAACGGTGGGTCTAATGTGATATCTGTGACATTCTCTCAATTTTCATACGTGGGGTTACAATGATTGAGTTTGTTCTAAAACCACTTGTCAGGGATGAAGAGTTTCACACCCAAAGGTAAGACTTATGGTTTGGGTTCCTTTAGGTATCCTTATCACAAATTTGGAGTTTTACATTCGAAAGCTAAGAGTTAGTTTGTTTAATTTTTTAGTAGTATTTAGAATAATGGTATTTGATAAATAGTGGATGAGTAGTATTTAGATAATATTTATAGAAAAATGTGTATTGATATTTGTTAAAATATGATTAGATTTTGATAGTATTTAAATAATATTTATGAAAAAATATGTATTGATAATATAGAATTTAAATAATAATATTGGTGAAAATATGTGTATTGATATTTGTTAAAATAGGATAATGAATAAAAATTAAAACAAATGGGTCTTGACATAATAGGAGAAGTGATTATACTTATAAGTTCAATACTTCTTTAATACATTTTCGGTATACAATCTATGACATAAATTAGTATTTTTCTAGTCGTGATTGTCCTATTATAATTAAGTCAAGATTAATTTATTAATTTCCTATAATTAATAGTGCGAAAGGAAGGTCCGAGTTTGAGTTGTTCAAGAATTATCTTGGATCTTTATATATAAAATATTTTTTAGTCTACTGAATTTAACAATATTTAAACACGATTTTGATATATGATTCTAATTAAAGAATTTCGGTATAGAAAATTATTAATTGAAAAGTGAAAACTTTAAAAGAATTCATGTATACAAAGACAACAAATAATGGTAAGGTTACTTTACCCGAAATTTCCAAAAAATAAAAATAAAAATAAAAAAATGGAGACAAAATGATCCCAAAATCCAATCATGACTCATCATCATCATCCAATAGCATCGTATAAATACCCCACATTCCCCCACTTTTCAAACCGAGAATTCCTCTCCAGTGTCTCCCCCAAGCCTCCCCCCCTACAATCCCCCTCCGGGCCTCCCCTCTGCCCCCCCCCCCCCCCCCCCATAAAACCCCACCCCCAAATTTAACAACCAAAATAAAAATTATCCTTTTTTTTAATTCAATTTTTTTTTAAAAAAAAAAAAAAAAAAAAAAAAAAAAAAAA
>WYDK02000074.1:161463-171999 GCA_009867345.2 Toxicodendron radicans
TCGTAAGAGAGTTCTTGAAAGGTGTAGTGGTCTACCTCTGGCAGCAAAGACCCTCGGTGGTCTTCTACACTCTAAGCCGATTAATACTTGGGGCAGAATATTAGATAGCGAAATATGGAGTTCATTTAAAGAAAAAGATGTTCTCCCCGTATTAAAGTTAAGTTATCTCTATCTCCCTTCGCATTTAAAAAGATGTTTTGCGTATTGCGCAATTTTTCCAAAAGACTACAAATTTGAGGAAAAGGAACTTGTACTTCTATGGATGGCAGAAGGTATTGTTCAACCATATGATGAGCAACTAGACGAGAAAGGTCAGTACTTTAATGATTTGTGTTTAAGGTCGTTTTTTCAAAAGTCAAGTAATGATGGTTCTAAATATATAATGCATGATCTTGTCCACGATCTAGCTGAATCAGTTTCTAAAAAATTCAGTTTCAGATTTGAGAAAGTCCTGATCAAGCTATCAGAAAATGTTAAAAGAATTCGTCATTTTTCTTATCATTCTGATGAATATGATTTAGAAAAGAAATTTAAAGGTTTGGAAAAGCTTGAGAGTTTAAGAACATTCTTGTCGTTGGAGGGAAGTTATTATAATGATCATTACATAAGTGCTACGGTTCTTTTTGATTTGTTGCCAAAGATGAAAAAATTAAGAGTATTATCTTTGGAAAGTTACTACATCACTCCTTTACCTAAATCAATTGGAAATTTAATACATTTAAGGTATCTCAACTTTTCTTATACTGGGATCAAAAGTTTGCCCGAGTCAACAAGCCAATTATTTAACTTGCAAACTGTGTTATTAAAAGATTGCTCTCGTCTCGTGGAGTTACCTTCCAATATGAGATATTTGACTAATCTATATCATCTTGATATAAGTGGTCAAAATTCATTGAAAGAGATGCCGTCAGGAATGAAAGAGTTGAAAAATCTCCAAATGTTGTCTAACTTTATTGTGGGGAAGGTATCGAGCTCGAATTTGGAAGATTTGAAGAGCTTAAGTTTTCTTCATGGACAGCTTCACATTTCAAAATTAGAGAACGTGACGGATCCAAAGCAAATACGGGGGCAAATACTAAGCAATAAGAACAATCTAAAAGTCTTGTTGCTAGAATGGGGATATCGACTGTTTGACGACTCATGGAAAGATGATGTAGAAATGCGTGTACTTGACAAGCTAAAACCTCCAAGCAGTTTAGCAGAACTCACAATCAAGTGCTATGGTGGTCAAAGTTTCCCATCCAATTGGTTTAAAGATCCAGCATCAGTCTCTAATTTGGTGGTCCTCAAATTAGAAAAGTGTGAAAAATGCAAATCCTTGCCTTCACTTGAAATGTTGAGCTCACTTAAAGACTTAACCATCAAACGAATGGCAAGTCTAAAAAGAATAGATTTTCAAATGCCCTTGAAGTCATTAGAGGTTCTTCATTTTGAGAATTTGCAAGAATGGGAGCATTGGGAGACTTGGAGAGGAAATGAAGATGTTGGAAGATTAGCTCAGCTCCGTGAGCTTTGCATCGAAGAATGTCCAAAACTTACTGGAGAATTTCCTGATCACCTTCCTTCATTGGAAAGATTTGTCATTGGCGACTGTCCAAAGTTGGTGGTTTCAGTCTCAAGTTTGCCAGAAGAATGCAAAGTAGATATTGATTTGTTTAATAAGGGAGTGGTGTGCAATGACAGTTCAATTAACTTTGGAATGGTGGATTCTCAAAGGCTTTCAAATATTCCGGAGGTTAAAAGTAAATTAAAGCAAGGATCCCAAAGAGTAGAATCTTTAAGGATTGACGGCAGCGATGAGATCATGGATTCATGGCAAAATTTGCCAGATATTGAGAGGTCATCAATACAGGGAGGTATGCATGGTCTCAAATTCCTTAATATAAGTAATTATAAAAATGATTTTGTTTTCTTTGAAAACACCAACTTTCTTCCCAATCTAAGTGATCTTACGTTCAATACATGCCAATCTCTAATATCCTTACCTGGAGGATTGAAGCTAAAGAACCTGGAAACATTGAGAATTTGGAAATGTGATTCTCTAAGATCCATTGATTGTAGCATGCTACCTTCATCTCTGAAAAAGCTTGAGATAGAGTTTTGCGAGAAACTGGAATTTTTGAAGGATTTAAGTACTTCCCTTCTTGGGAACCTAAGAATTCGTAAGTGCTTTTCTCTCACGTGCACATCACCACATCAGTTGCCTGAGACACTCCAAGAGCTTGATATTTCTTGCTGCTATGAACTCAAAACATTATCAAGATGTCAGTTTTTACCTGAGGCTCTTACATCCGTCTCTATTCAAGACTGTAGAGAGCTAAAGTCAATCGATGGATCCTTTGAAAAAAGCACATGTCTTCAGAATATTAGTTTACTTGATTGTGAAAACCTTGAATCCATACCTGTAGGTCTACAAAATCTTTCTCGTGTCGACTGTCTTAGGATAGAAAGATGTCCTAAATTGTTAGTTAGAGAAGGTGTTCCCACCAGCTTAACTGATCTCTCCTTTGCCGGGGGGATTGAATTAATTCCAAATCTCACCAGCCTCACCTCTCTTACAGAATTGACCATAGAGGAATGCCCAATCGAATCAATTCCAAATCTCACCAGCCTTACCTCTCTTACAAAATTGACCTTAATGGAATGCCCAAGGATGGAATCAATTCCAAATCTCACCAACCTCACCTCTCTTACACAATTCACCATTGAGAAATGCCCTATCCTTGAATCAATTCCAAATCTCAGCAGCCTTACCTCACTTAGATTCTTGTTCATTTCTGAATGCAAAAGGCTCAAATCCATTCCAGCCTTAGGCAGCCTCGAACATTTGCAGATTACGAAATGCCCAAAACTCAAATCCCTGCAAAGTCTGCCATCCTCACTTCTGTCTTTACGGGTTTACCATTGTCCATTGCTAACAAAACAGTGGAAAAGGGGTAAAAAAAGATATTGCTCAAAGATTGCTCATATTCCCAAAGTTCATATAGATGAAAAATTCATCTTCAATTCAAAGGAGGATGAAAAATTCATCTGATTATCCAAGGTTTGTCATTTTCTTAATTACACCTCTACTATTATCTAGATTCTTATCTAATACAGTATTTTTTAATCTTCTGCCTTAATTTTTCAGTTAACCAAGTCATTATCTCATTTGAACTTGCCAGATGATCATCAATAAGAATCTAGCAGTGGTGGTTTGTGCAGGTAATTTTAAAAATTTCTTATAATATTTATATGAAATTCAAATCTAAATTTACTAATTTCATTAATTCACTGTCACAAATATTTATGATTCGTTTTATATTTTTTTCAGTAAATTGATTGTAATCTCTGTAGTATTGTACCATTCTGCATTTGGGCACTCTTTGTATGTGAAAGGTAACTGAAAGAAAAACTTTGAACTTGGAAAAATTCTAATTTCTGGAATTCTTAATACAAGTAAATTAATCTTGTTCTTGTTTCATTTTTCAATTTCTGGTCTGTCAACTTCTAACATCTGAACCATTCTACGATTTTTAATTCCTCTTCTTGTTGTTTTGAGAATAACTCCTTTGCCTCAAGTTTAAACTTTGCCAACTTATTTTTACTTTTAGAAGTAGAGTATGGCATTTTGATAGCTGAATACTTCCAAATTGAAAGTGGTTCCTCTGTTCCAAAATTTCACTCCTTTGTCATCTCACAGATTTTCGCGATCCTCTTATGTAGTCTTATTCTTACATTTTCCCACCATCATGCCCTTAAATTCCAGGAGAGCATGTCTTCTTAATTTGTATTTGTTAATATTCAAGGTTAATCCTAAGAATGTCGAGATGAAATCAACACAACTTCAATGGAGTGATGTGTCACATTGGATGAAAGACTTGAATAAAATGTCTAGCTTGTGTCATTTCTGCAGTAGCTTGTGATCAATTAGTTTCTATGGGGGTAAGACCTTTTTCCAACTTGGATAAGAAATTCTTGTACAATTTGAAATCTTTGAAACAATGACATGCTCATGTATTTTCTACAGGATCAGGGAGAGTAAAAATCTTTAAAATGTCATTTCTTAAACTTTGGAGATCAGGAGGTGTTCTACTTATATATTTTGCCAAATAAGGCTTGCTAGATTTGATAAGTTCAAGGCTACAGGATCAAGGAGAGTAAATATCTCTAAAATGTCATTTCTTGAACTTTGGAGATCACGAGGTGTTCTGCTTATATATTCTGCCAAAGAAGGCTTGCTGGATTTGATAAGTTCAAGGCCTTACCAAATCAACTAAACGGTCTCACATCCCCTAAGTAATTTCTTAATGGAAATGCTCTCAAAGTTGCAACACAAATATTGATATTTGTCCCTTGTTAATCAACAGCATGTAGAAAGAAAGAAAAGTGAAGATAGGGCAAGAAATCTCCTAAAGCAAATGGATGAGATTGAAAAACATTACTTTGCTTCAGAAATTTGTAAGTTGTAATTGTACTATTTTATCAATTGTTTCACATATTTTTATAGTTCTTTGTTTTTCAGGTGATCTAGCTGCAGGGTTGGAGAAAATCTGAAGAGGGTTAAAGCCACAAACCACTAGATCATTGCTTCACAAACTTGGGTCTCATCATGTCACCATGGCCATGAACTTCCTGTGATGATAAGAGGAATGTGAAGCTTGAAGAATTGCACTGGCAGGGCAGCAATGTAGGCAAAGGAATTGAGACAGTTTCTTCATCCAAAGCAAATTAATGTTTTCACCATCGCCAGCTTCTTCGATTATAGATAGGCTGGAGAGTGATGTTGTTACAATATTGTATTGGTGAAGAGTGAGTATTGTGAGTTGTGAGGTCTTCATTTTTGGGGATTTGTGTGCATAAAGTGGGAGAGTGTTAAAAGAGAGTAAGAGATGTGTGTAGGAGGGTTTTGGGTTTAGGTTCGGGTTTTCGTGTTTGTGTTTACCTTGAGTGTATTAGATTTGTATTATCATTCTCCAATTCAATCATTTGACTCATATCCCGTGGATGTAGGCATGATTTTGCCGAACCACGTAAATTTGATGTTCTTCTGTGTGTGTGATTGTCTTATTACCCTCTTTATATTTTATATACCATATCTCTTATTCAAGTCCTATTTTCTAAACAAAATATACATGTCATTTCATCAAAATTGAAGCTGGACTTCTTGTGATAATTATATTACGTAACAACATGCATGCAACTTCTAGGAATATATCATTACATGCAAAATAAATTTAGGTGATTAATTGGTGAAATTATCCTTGCAGCCTGCAAGTAAAAGGCTCACATTTTCTCAAGTGTTATCCTCAAATTATCTTTCAGTTGGCACTATCTAAGCAAATTCATCCAAATTTTCAGCTGGAATTGGTTTGTAAATTTCCAAGCTTATATTATTTTACAGTATAGAGAGTGCCAAAATCTCATCTCTTGAATTTTGGAAATCATGAAGAGTTATTTGCTTATATATATATTTTGAGATCTTTGTAACGATGACAAACTCATGTCTTTGCAGGATCAGAGAGTACCAAAACTTTATCTCTTGAACTTTGGAGATCAGGAGTTGTTCTCTCTTTACATATTTTGCAAAAAAGGCTTGTTGGATATGATAATCTCAAGTCCTTACCAAATCAACTAAACAGTCTCACATCCCTTAAGTAATTTCTTAATACAAATGTTTTCAAAGGTGCTTTATTTGATGTTCGTTTGTGTAGTTGCAACAAAAATATTGATATTTGTTCCTTGTTAATTAACAGCAGCTTGGAGAAAGAAAGAAAAGGGAAGAGTGGTCCAAAATAGTCCATTTCCCTTTAACATGATACTTGGCAAGAAATCTCCTTAACAAAATTGATGAGACTAAAAAGCATGACTTACCCAATAACTTCTAGTCTTTACTCCATAAATTGTAAGTTGTAATTGAACCTCTTGTATTAACTGTTTCACATTTTTTTTTAGCTGTGTCAATCTCATTCTTTTTCTTTGTTCAGGTTCAAGTTTTCCATGAGTGTATTAGACTTGTACTATTATTCTCCAGTTCAGTCATTTGACTCATCCTGTGGATGTAAGCATGATTTTGCCGAACCACATTAATTTGGTGTTCTTTCATGTGTGCGTGATTGTCTTAATTATTGCCTCCTTTATTTTTCATACCTCATATATCCTATGCAAGTCCTATTTTATAAACAAAGTATGTAGTCATTTGAGCTATGGTAAGACCATTGCAATTTATTTAATGCAACGTGTGTTGAACCTATAAGATTTAGACACCCAGAAATGATAAGGCAATTGATACACTCAAGCTGATTTCATCAAGTTTGAAGGTGGAAATGTTGTGATAATCATACAAGAGTTAGAAAAACAGAGAATATGATCCTTAATTTTCCGTATATTTTAACTATCCGATTGACATACAATAAATTAGGCATACGCTATACATCACAATTAATTAGTGCTCTTATAGTTTTCATACAACGGTATCTTCATATGAACCTCATCGCGAACAGTTCCTATAGTTTTAGTTCTGTTGGATTGTTGATGATAACAGATGGGATCATTTCTTGGCTACTTTCAACACCATTAATTCATAATACCCCATAAATTTTTGTAGTTTATTATATAAATTTATTTTATGGATTTAGGGTGTAATTGCAAGAAATTAAATTTTTGGGGTCGTGTAAAGAAATGAGACTAGTGGGAGCGAGTCAAATTGATTAAAGATGAGGGGTCGTCGTGATATTTTGTCATGCAAGGACACATGCCAAATTTTCCAGGGGTTAGAGTGTAACATATTGGAATTTTGTTAATTGATTTTGGGGTGTAAGTTCTGATAGCCAGAACTTTGGGGGTGCATGATATTTTTACCAGTTTAATATGGACTAAAGAAGAAAAGAAGAAAAAGAAGATTAAGAGGGAGTGGTGTGGGTGAATGCCGAGAGGTAATTGAAGGAGAAGAAAATTTGAAATTTCTTGGTAAGAAAGGGGTAAGTTGGTATTGCATGCATACATTCTTTCCCAATCTCATTCTTTAACTCTTTTTCCTCCTTTCTTTGGAATTGCCTTATCCTTTCAAAAATAAATTGGAGCTATTTAGGTGAAGGAGATCAAAGACCTGAGCTTTGGAGTTGAAAAAGGAAGAGGATCGGAGAAGGTTTTGTGGGTGAGTGGAATAGTAAACTTGCATTAAATCATGGTTTTATGAAATTCACCATTTTGTATATGCATGGGTGTTTTATCTTGGGATGTATGTCAGATTTAGAAGCCAAAATTTTATTCTCTTAGATAAATTTTAACATACATGTTAAAGTTTGTGATGTTTATTGAAGTACTGATTTTTTTTATATTGGTTGGATTTGATATGCATGTGATCTAAAATGAGAGTATGGGATTATGTTTATTCATATATTGGGTATGTTTCTATTAAAAGGTTTGGTGCAAAGACTTGTTAACCAATTGATACATTTGCTAAATCCCACCTAGCATGTCTCAGCTGAATTGAATTTTGGATGTTGTTGCATTACATCTGGCGTTAAAGAGATGTGTTGATATGCTGTATGTTATTCACAATGATATAAGGCTTCCACATGGGTTGAATGATGGATAAACATGTTTAATTTGGTTGCTGGAACTTTGATGTGGGGTTGAAGATAGATTTGGGCTGAAACTTTAATGAATTTTGACGGCGTAATAAACTTAAGTCTAGATTTTTGTAATTGGGTTTTAGTGGTAAGTGGACAATTATAGAATTGGTTTTTTTTTTAGCCTTAGTGGGTTTCATTGTATTGGTTATAGACCTTTTATATTAAGCCCAGATTTATCTATATTTATTTGATTGGGTTTAGTTAAATAAATGTATTAATGGACTTGGGTTGTATAATGAGATTGTTTGGGTTTTTGATGAAATTGCTATTATTAAGGGGTTGGTCTTTTGAAAATGATAGGGCCTAATTTTACTAAATTGTTGAGTGTAAGATTTGGATTGGATTTAATAGAAGTAAATGGGTTCAATAGTGTTTAGATTTAATTGAAGAAATTGGTCCTTAGATAATGAGGTTCAATCATTTGGTTTGGGTAATTAAATTATCGAAGGAGTAATGGGCTAAATGGTATCAATAGACTTGATGTTCTTCATGGGTTAAATTGTTATGGTGGGCCGGCCTACTATTACTTTAGGGCCTAGTTAAATTTTGAACTGTTGGATTCATTTAAGTGATGGACTTAATCATATTAAAAACGGGTCAGATTATATTGTTGGAGTTTTAGGTTGAATAAATGGGCTAGCTAACTCATCATTTCTAATAAGGCCGAAAATTATGTTAATTGGGTTTGTGTTTTGGTATGAAATTAGATTGTAATCGGTGGAAGGATGCTCAAGGGGGTAAATTGTTAGTTTTGAATCATGTCAACGAGACAGGGGTTAAGTGTAACATTTTTAAAGGTTGAGGGACCTGAGTTAATAATGAAAAACTATAGGGGTAAATTGAAAGACTATAAAAATTGAGGGATTGATTATCGTGATGAAAAAGTTAGGGGGTCAAATATATTTTATATGAAAAAGCACATTTTTTGCATGGTTTTAAAAATGGATTCCATTTCATATATTGATGATGGTGTGAATAAGCATGTATATATAAATATATCCCTATATGTGTGTAAATTGGGTTGGATGATATGAGTTGTGAGGACAACCATCAGAGGTGTATCCTTCTCCACTCCAGACGACGACTAGTGTCATGATGTGATAGTTATTCATGCGTGCGCGAGATGGTCCATCCTACCGACGATGAGCTCCAGGTGAGGATTCCACCTATGCTCTAGAGTACGCTAGGTGATCCTCAGAGTATAGCCTGATGAGCATTCCGTGGGACAGAACGGACGAGTGATGAGCCGTAGGTGAGGATTCCACCTATGCTCTAGAGTGCGCTAGGTGATCCTCAGAGTATAGCCTGTGAGCTCGAGACAGGGGTTCCACCTATGCTCTGGAGTGCGTTGGGTGACCCTCAGAGTATTTGACGGTTATGATATGCTAGTCAGGATGTTTGTATATAGTGTCTCTATCCGGGAGTGTATAGAGTAGAACATATGGATACAGAGATGGTGGTATGTATAGATGGTTTGTCGTGGTGTATGCATGAGCATGTTTTAACATTTAAGTATTTTAATATATTGTATTTTGAATGTATTATCCACTCACTGGGCTTACCAGCTCACTGTTTTTTATTTTCCTCCCCCCAGGTCATTGTTCAGGAGTTAAGCGGAGCATCCTCCATACTTAGGTTGATATTCAGACACATGTTCCACTACTACTGCATTATGCTTGACATGTAACGACTATGATGCTGTTTCTTGAACTTGGACTTTGTAATATAATTTTAAAATACTTGTTTTATAAATAAAAATTTTTACTCGAGTTTTCTAATAAGTTTCTCAAAAACTCACCCTCCTTTCGAAATCCGTGTCTCACGGAACACCTGGATCCGATAAGGTAAGGATTACCTGGAAAGGAGGTGGCTGGCTCTACAGCTCCATAGTAAAAGAAAGCCATCATTTTAGATAACTCGTTTGCAGTTCGAATTGCTGAACAACCAGTAAAACAAAACTTTAGATCACAATTAGTATTATAACGACCTAGAAAAAACTAGAGACTTCTATTGTCAACCTCAAATTATGGCACTATCGATCTAAGCATGTCCATCCAAATTTCCAGCTCCAATTGGTTTGTTATAAATTGGTTTCTAGCAGAAAATTTCCAAGCTTCTATTCACCATATTCTAACAATTCTAATTGTTCTGACTCTGATCTTTATTGTAACAGACTGATGGAGTCCACACGTTTTGTGGTCCTAACAAGAAATCAGAACACATTAAAATGAATTATTTTCAAAGATTCTTCTACCATCCAAAAAATATTAAATTTGTGCAAAAAATTACAATTCATAATAAACAATCATATTCTAGTTATTAATCAGTAATATACTGTAGTTACAAATTAAGAATTGTGATTAATTTTACGTTTCAATATAATAAACCATTATTGTTTCAAAATCCATTGTAAGTAGAACAAATCCTAAACTCTAAACCCTAAACCCTAAACGAAATAAGTATGTGAGGATCGCAACAAATTCACGCGTGAACAGGGGTTGGGTCCGCCCCTGGGCCTACCCTCAGAATTTAATTTTTTTTTCCAAATATATATATACTTATTTCAAAGCAAATATAATCTATTATAATTATATTAAAAATTTTGTAAAACGGGCCTACTCTCACAATTGCAATATATATATGTGATTAGGGCCGACATAACTAATTATTTACAAATATATTAGTCAAACTCCATTAATTATTAGGCCCACTAAATTTATTGTCATACAAATACATGTACACCAAATCTACTACCATAAAGATGGGTATGGGCATGGGCTTGAGCTTGGTTTTAAGGCCCGGCCATGAGTACTGGCCGAGCCTGGGGATAGACATAGGCCCGACCCGACCCAGCCCGGTAATACATATAATAAGTATATTATACTATAATGCCCTTAATTAATTACATATTTATCCTATA
>WYDK02000074.1:267495-280843 GCA_009867345.2 Toxicodendron radicans
GATTCGGAATATCACACATTGATTATAATAATACTATTATAATATAATGACAATTTAGTAAAAAGATATCCCAGTAATCTTTTATTCATTTCAACCAAATATATTAATTTAACATACCCATCAATTTAAGTTTATCTAACCAAACACAATAATGATTTATACCCAGTAATGTACAAGGTAATCATATTCTCAGGTAATTTTATTACTAAAGTAATAAAACATTATATGAACCAAACGCCGTCTTACCATTGATCACATTTATTTACTTGAACCTATCAACGATTATATATATGATTACCAATTTTGACGGAGCAAATTTTTAGGGGGCGTTTGGTTGGGGAATATATGTCTTTACTGAGGTTAAGTTATCTTATATTACTTGTATTAGTATGTTTGGTTGACAAGTGATATATGATTCCGATAATCTTTTATTACCAATAGTTAAATTTAGGTAGTAATTTAATTACCTCCAAAACATGTGGTATTCTGAGATTACTTGGTAATCTTATTTGAAGTTACAATTTTGTCCCTCATTAATGAAAATTTAGGACAAAAATGCTATCATTATGTAAACAAATTACAAATATATTATAATTACATTTTAACCCTTACAAACCTAAGTTTTAGAGTAAAATATCCCTATAGTTCAAAAATATTTCTGCCCAGTCACCTCCCCTAGCAGCCACCGTTGGCCGGCGACCTTCTGGCACACGACCGGTCGGAAACGACCAGCCGTGTGCTGATCTGGCCATTTCGGCTAGATCAACAACGACCAGTTCCATGGCCGTTAACGGTCACATATTCACAATCAGAATCGATCTGACCGTTTCCGATTAGATCTGATTTGATCTAGCCATTTCACGGCCAGTCATTTCCGACCGGACGTGTGTCGAAACGGCGTCGACCGACGCTGACTGGGTTGGGGTGGGGGACTTTTGTCATTTTTTTTAAAATTGCAAAAGGGCCATTTTAGTTAGTTTTTAAAATATAAGAGTTAAAATTTATAAATAATAATAATATTTAAAGAAAAACGGCATTTAAGTAATTAACATAACATTCCTACACATTTATTACAGCCAATCAAACACATTAATCTAATAAACCCAACCCTAAACCTTTCAACTAAACACATTTCACACAAAATTCCTAGTAATCTTTCAAGTTATATATCTTTCCTTTAATCTAACATTCCCTGAACCAAACGCCTCTTTATTGTTATCAGAATACAACTTTACATAATGTCTATAAATAACATTTGAAAAAAATATAAACATAACAATTTATCTTATATAAAAATCATTTCATCTATTACAGCATATATTAGAAAAAAAAAAAAACTCTTGACAAAATTCATCATACAACACAAATTATATCATACTGCATCACTGAACTTGATACTGCTACATTTTAATTTTATAAAAAAAAAAAAAAAAAATTTTAAATCAATAAAATGACAACAAACAAATCAATGGTGATCCATTCTGGGAAGCGTTCTTTCCGATGATCAGACAGCGGAAAGGCTAGCCCATTTACCGAGTTCATAAGGATCAGAGAAGTAATATAACTTGATTCTATTTCCCAAAGATAGTCCTGCCGCCACAGGTGGCGGTCGAAAACCTGGATCATCCTGCTCTGCAGGGTCATCAGAAAATGCGGTAACGTCTCCGAGAAGTTTGAATGATATTCTGCGGGTTTGGATTGGTTCTGGGAAGTCAAAGTACATTGGTGTTCCAGGTTTAGTCTCTGGTAGGCGGTGCTCTGCGACCGTTACCATCTTGTTCGGTTCCTGGAGGACGGAGACTTGTAGGTAAAGTACAGCTGGAGCGATGTGTCTGTCTTCTAAGAAAGTTATTGATGTACCCCAGATATCGACATCTGAAGAAGGCGAATGGGTTACTCGCGGCTTTATTGCAGTTAAAGCGTCTAACCGGAATCCACCAAGCGGAGGTGAAGCAGGAGGAAGATACTGTTCCAACAAAAGATCATTGTCCATCAATCGCTCAGCCTCAATTGGTAGCTGAAAGAAAAAATGAGGATCGTCAGTGGCAATGCAATAGCGGAAAACTGGAATCGTGAATAAACTGAGCAAGAAAGTATTGTTTATACCTTGAATCGACCCAGCGGAGGAGGCCTGTCCAACCAGTTTCCAAAATTCACCTGATCCATGCTCTGTGATGATGTACGCTCCATCTCTTTTTTCACCGAGCTTCCGACTACTAAAATTCTTTTGGCATGAAGACATGGTTCACTTTCGGCTGATCCTCCAAAAGAAGCTCGTCGACTTGTTTGTGCAAAGGGGTTTTCATTACCATCTAGTGACAAAAGATTGAAGTCTTTCCCAAAATTAACAGAGGCTGAACCAGGC
This sequence comes from Toxicodendron radicans, assembly GCA_009867345.2. Lineage (NCBI taxonomy): Eukaryota > Viridiplantae > Streptophyta > Magnoliopsida > Sapindales > Anacardiaceae > Toxicodendron > Toxicodendron radicans. The sequence continues at coordinate 269,861 of WYDK02000074.1, forward strand.
CTCTGAAGACGTAGTGTTATCCAAATAATGCGACACCTAACAGGATTCCTAAAAGAAAATTTTACATGCCTAGGTAATTTATCGTCTCTTACTGAATTTTCCGGTTCATATAAATCCGGAGAAGATGCAATCAGGGATTGAACATCCCACTTTCCCATGGATGACTTTTCTTCCCTGTGTATTTTATTGCTAGCCCAAATTTGTACCTATAACAGAAAACATATGCACTTAGCGTACATAAAAACTAGAGGTCGCAAATGAAAGAAAAAAACCAGAATTAATGGTTTACATTAAGCAAAAGCTACAGCACTGTAATGGTAATACACTTGGGATTTGAAAATTGTTCCTCGGATTTGAAACTTCTAAAAGTTGATGGCTGAACTTGTGCTGTCCAACCCTTCAAGCTTTGTTCAATACTTGTTGTTCCTTCCCTAGTTTTAATCCTAAGTACGAGCTTTGAGTCTCAGATATTAACCCAGACCTCACCAAAAATGGTTTGATGACCATAATTCATATTTGCAGTTGAGAATTTTTTTTTTTAACACCCTGAAATCCTCCAACCTTTCTTATGAGCCACCTAGTTCTAGACTGAGGATTACAGTGGAAGCAAGGGGTTATAAACCCGTAGCCTCTCTAGATTTAGATCCAAGGGTCTCAACCACTTAACCTAACCCTAGGGTCAACTCGTGACTATTTATAAATAGAAAATCTATCACCAATATTTCTCTCCATTCAATGTGTCTCGGAAGATTTTCCAAACACCTCCTCACTTCATCAGTGAATCGGACACTCATTCTCTGGTATAGAGCAGTAATAAAGAGACCACTAGACTTTTACCAAATTTTGTCGAACAGAAAGAAAAAGAAGAGATAGATGCACTTACACTGGGAGTGTCAGCAACGGAATAGCCGCACGGACTAACAAGCAAGATGACCCCACTGACATCAGAAAGAGAACCAAGAACAATAGCAAATTCAACAGATGTAGTATTAGGAGGAGCTCTCCAATATGAATGGCATGATCCAGAATTCAATGGAGAAAGGAGAGACAAAAATGGTGCTGAATCTGTTGCTGTTTCAACCTACAATGGCACCAAGAAATGTAAAATAAATACATCTCAAGATTACAAAAATTGCGCTGAATTGTCTGTAAATCATGTGGCACATAATCTTGCAGCAAACAAAAGATGCAAAATCGAACAAAAGCTTACACTAGAAAAAAGATTTTCAAGCTTTTTAAGGCATCCTCTACTAAGCAACCTTAAAGCTTACAATAACCTACGGAATTATTGCTGAATCCTACAACCCTGAGCAGACAACCATGCTAGTCAAGAAACTTTTGAAATATTTTATGCCAAACAGAAATCAAATCAGGTTCACAGCGTTCACACTTGAAATTCAATGCAGTCCTCGATATCCAAATTCAGCCCCCACCTTCAGGAACTTTTACTCAGTCCCAAAGATGATGGAATACATGAGATAAAATGTGTCTCACCAAAGTGATACTGAATAATCCGTGCAGAAGCAGTGCATTGACTCTAGACAGAGTCAACACACTTGAAGTAGAAAGCATTCTTTGGGAATAACAACCATAACTATAGATATTACTACCATGGTGCATAACAATGGCAGCACTTGCCATTAGACATACTGAGAAATCCAACCAAATTATTTAAGGCTTGTATAAAAGAAAGAACAATATGATAAAAGCCAATCAATTACTGCAAATCGAAAATTATGATACAATAAGAGCCAAGACATACCGAGTGTAAAAAGCTTGCAAATGGAAATTCAGCAAGTGATTCCTGTCCACCTAGTAATTGAGGTAAGACTTTAACAGCTTGAACACTATCAGATGGAAGAGTCCTTTCAGCAAGGCAATCCATCAAGGAGGATCCTACAACCTCATTCAAAGCTTTATACGCAGCATTGTCTGCACGGGCACATCTTCGCAAACTAATCAAGACCCGAACATAGTCCAACACCAATGCATCAAGCACGATCTCATGGCAACATTTTTTACAGACAACACTATCCAGTGTTACTGAACGATTTGTAGATGCATCAAGTTGGCCACCATGGCTTGATCCACCCTGACTAGATGCACCATTAGTAACCTCCCTTGAGTTATAATTCGTGAACAGAAGAGCTCCTCTTCCAGCACAACAAACTTTACAAACCCTTCTTTCACATTGAGAGCACATCAAAAAAGATTGTGAAGCTCCAGTAGATGACACTGTAGACGATGCAAGAGCAGGTGCACTGGTTTCAGCACACACCTCACACTCGCCACCGACACAGCTCTCCCCAATTTTAGTAATATTCCAGAAGTCTATCGGATTATTGTCAATATTTTCAAGACCAATAGAACCAATAAGTTTATCTTCAAGAGAAGTTTGACCAAGCAATGCAAGGGATTTCGCTACTCTGCACAATCTTCCCATGTAAGATTCATCAAGCAAAACATTTGGATTTATAGTGGCAGGATCGATTCCAATTGACAATAAAGCTCTATCCCTTTCAGCAGCTGAAAGATTCAGCCGCAGACGTTCAATTTCAAGTTTCATAGCTTCTATGAAGTCTAGTTTTCTTTCCTGCAAATTTGCACAGAAGCATGTGGGTAATAATATTTAAGCTCAGAGACAACAAAATTTAAGCTCCAACACATTTTATATTAACAATGAATCTAATATTATGTAATGGCTTAACACAGCAACCAAAGGGTAGTATCATACCATATGTGACCCAGTAAGGGATTTCAAACAATTTATATACTGCTGGGCGCCACTATCTTGAGGTCTTTCACCCTGTTTTGAAGAGGACTTATGATCAGTTTCTGTACCATGATACTCGACAACAGCTTGGTCCAGGAAATCAAGCAAGTCATTTCCCTCATACTCAACATTTCTTGTAACCGGCTCATAAACAGGATCAGAAAACGTGTCCCCTCCAGTCAAAAGGTCTGCCCAGGGATTGTTAGAAGCATTTTGTTGGACCGATGTTGACACTTTTTCATTGGATAGGGAAGTATCAACAAATGGTTTTGTATCCGAACTTGACAACAACGAATTGGGTTGTTTTTGAATTTTTTTGGCAAGCTCAATCAGTCCTGCACCAGGGCCTTCCTGAATAAATACTCCTCTCCAAGGAAGAGAAACTCCAAGGATCTCTATCTGTTACAAATTTTATAATTGAGTTATCTAACGGCAGCATCAATAGCAAACCCAACCGCCAGATGCTCATTAACACATGTACTTATTTGAGTGTAAGAGGCACATCGACTAAAATATTTCAAAAGAAAAATCTCTACCTCACCAAAAGTCATGGAGCTTCTTTCAGAAACAGCAGGATAAAAAGTAAGTGCCACTACACGAGTAAGAAAGTCCAATTCTCCCTCAAGCTCTTCAAAATCATACAACAATGGAAGGATTGATGCCTCTTGATCATGGAGTCGTGCACCAGCTCCAGTAATAGCCATATCCTCAGAACTAACCGCTCCTGGTAAGGGTATTACAAGGTTTGTCCCATTTCCACACCGAGGTATAAAAGCACCCTGTCAACAAAAACAAAGGTAGGATTAGGAACTGCCAGAAGTTCTATGCCACATGTAGTGTAAACTGGCCCCCAAATGTCTGAAAAAAGTAACAAAAATAACTAATGCCAAAGTCGTGACACCAATAAACACACCCTATACTATCTTAAATGCCAGAAGTTAGATGGCAGAAAAAGTCAGAGCTAACAGATCATGCAAACAATAGACAAATGAGAGAGAATCAGAGAGAGAAAAGCATGTCCTACTATTTGGTTCATATGAGACAAACAAGATATGAAACCCAAAGGACCCTACAGTACAAAAAATTCTGAGTATGATCCGTATTCACAGCCAACTTGAGAATAACACCCAAAACAAGTCCAGCCCATATTCATATATGGATAGCACGTATTCAGGACCAACCTAGTAATCATTCACATTGTGGCCTAACCACAAATCTATAAAGACTAATACATATTATATTGATAACTGGTATCTACAGAAATCAAATTCTCTACCTTATATTTTAAAAACTAATCACAATTTCTATATCTTTACACAACTGGTTCTTGCCAATTTTCCAGGGTCTTGTAGTAGAAAAGATACATTTAAGGCTCAAGAGATCCTTCTGTGTAAAGACTCTCTTCTAACTCACATGAAATCAAACAATGAGAAGAAAATTTTGCAAAATATTAGAGAGCAAGCTGCAAAATAGTGGCAGTACAAACCTCCAAAACCAGTTTAAGACTGTCCAAATAGCGGCCTGTTCTCACATCAACTGTTGATGGATATGTTGAATCATCTGCACCATGAGATATGGTGAGAAGAAGCTGACAGGCATGGCAAGGCTCACCAAGATAGATGAAAAGTTCAACCACATCTGCAGCTTGTGGGCAAACCTGTGGAAAAAACAATCCACACATTCCAATAAGGATAGCAATAAGTTGAAAGAGAAAGACAATTAAAGAATTGAACAGAAAGACCATTTCCCAAATGCAATATGAAAGCCATAATTGAAAAGAATTATATGTACCCAGATCATATCCTTTCTCTTGAAACTCAGAAGACTGGTTCCACCATCAGAACTTGGATACATGTTGGCAACTGGCTTAAGGAAGAAACCAGATGGTCGCGAAGGTACCTGCAACCAACAGCATGATATGTAATGGTCCACCAAATTGCCCAATGAAAAAAATAAGTAATACAAATTATATAGTTTATCTGCCTAAACATAGACATCTTTGTTTATTATGAGTAAGTTATTCACTCTTAACAAGTGCTCATTTGTCATGATCTGAAAACTAATCATTAAGCACATGCTGTTTGACCTGAAAGATAAACAAAGTATTTCCATTGAAAAAATGTTAAAAAATATCCTAAGTGACAACTGGCGTCATACACAAAATAATGACAATTCAGAAATCAATTTAGCCTCAAAAAGAGCTCAAGGCTTGTTCAGGAACACTCCGCAGCTTTAATCCAAGCCAAAATCCATATATGAGGAAACATTTTCCTCACCAAAAAATTTACCTCAAGAAGATGACTCAAGTTTGAGGTGGAGCTTCAAATCACATTGAAACTCAACAGGTGAATCCAATATAGTTGTGGATAGTTAAGTTATCTTAGATTCAGAAGGAATTTCAAATCAGATTACTGTACAATAGGCAACTTCCTACAATAGGTAACTTCCAACAATTTGACGGCTGCATTACAAGATAAAAGGACATCTTCAAATTAGGTTTGTTTTAAATATTTTTTATTAAATTGCTGAACATATAAAAGCCTAAGTTAGCAACAATTCAATAATGTAATATTATCTCTATCTCCTGTGGAAATCACCAACAATGACAGTAAGACTCTTTAGATAGTTAATACTAAAGAATTCTGAGAGTATCATACGTTTAGGGGTTGAACTGAAATAGATGGAAGATGCTTGAAAAGCCTCATTCCAAGAAACATCTCCAACTGCTTCTGCCGAGAGCTATCTACAATTGCATTTTTATATCTTCTCTGTAAAGTGATTTTCATATTCTGTGCTGCTGAAAACTGTTTGAACTTCCCTCCTTCGTCATTGAATATGCTAAGAATTTGGCTATGCATAGCTTTAGATCCAGTGTAGAGTGTTGCATGGATATCACCAGCAACCAGAAAAAGATCTGCTAGCTGAGATACTGGCGATAAAATTGTTGACCTCTTGAACTCCTCAAATGTCATGTCAAATCTCTTCCAAGGTTTATCTGGACATGGATGAATCCATGTGGTGGTCCTAGTGTTGTGATCAATATAATATGTTTTGCCTGTCACTGAATCAGTTCTTTTCTCCCAGCCTCGTGGCAATGGAGCAATATATCCACCATAGTTATTAGCTGATTGATAACCAAATGCCAAATCACTATCAAGGGAGATCCCAAGCCGCCTACATTGCTCGACAAAAACTTGGAGAGCACCAAAATAACTGGCAGCATTTGTACGGTCCAAAGAGTCTGCACAGTTAAATCGTATCACTCCATTTTGAAGGGATCTTAAACAAAAGGCACCTTCAAAGTCATCAGTGCAGATGACTTCACCTCTGCAATCATTAAGTCGCTGCCGTGAAGGCAAATAATCCCCTTCAGAAAAACCTATTGCCATGGTGGGTGCTCTTAGATGTTTCCATAATCCTTCAATTGTAAGTTGTTCACCTTTCAATTTTACACTGGCATGCCAGTCATAATTTATCAAAAGAATTCGTGTATCAGGAAGCTTTCCAGTTGATCTGACATAGTTCAACGATTCCTCAAAATGCTGAACCAAAATGGATTCTGACTTTCCTTCTCCATATCTAAGCAAATTAATACATACAACTGGAACAATAGCTTTTTTCTTCTGATTTTCCCCAACAGCTGCATTGAATTTTCTTGCATCATATCGATTACTTAACCTCAGATAATACTGGGCACTTCCTTTATAGGGATCCCGATCTGAAACATAAATTTCAGCTTCAGCAGCTGTGATCTTCAATTCGGCACCCCACCATATTGGAATTGTTCCCCGCCGCCAAATGTATGTATTAAAAGGAACACTCTGACCAGTCCTTTTAGGAATCCATACAAGTTGCTCACACTCAACTTCATTTCCTGTGACATGCAAATTCTTTAACATTTCAGAGAAAATCATCCAAAAAAGAAGATTGAGATCAGAAGCACATAAGTGAATGAGCAATGATCAATAATATAGAAACTGAAAAAATTAATAAACAAGAATAAGGTGGTAATGGGATACAGTTATTTGTACTGTTAAGTGGTACAATATACAAGTCTTAACATAGAAGTTATATCAAAGCAATTTAACAGATATACCAGAAAACACAGTTAAAAAAATGAACTGCTAGATAAGTGTAGGATGCTAGACAAGAGTGCCAGAACATGTCAAGAAGCATCATTATCAACCAGTGTCTGTCACAAATATGGCTATTAAGTCCTCATCAGTTGTCAGTTGGGCTACATACATACAAATATATGCATATGCATATACATATGTATAAGTGTATACATATGTGTATATGTATACATATACACATATTTTTACATATATACCTATATATACATATGTATAGTCATTGTGCCGTTAACTTTCCACTAGATACTATTTTACCATTTTCCCAGTAATTTTATGATAGTAATTGTAATGCAGAGTAAATTCAATTGAAACTAGAAAGAAAAGGCAATTGAAGGTAAACCAAAAACTGTAAATAAAACTGAGCATTCCAAATAATTCTTTTGATGTTTTCAACATAGCCGAGAGCCACCTAGCAAACACCAAAACTAAAGTAAAAAAGCAATATTCATTGCCATAGATGTTAATAGATTATCTTACCTGTACTAAAACATGAATTTATCCCTCTAGCCAAGTACCTAGTACCAGGGTGCAGCCTACTACGTCGAGCTATGAGAGCAACAATCCCTTCTAGCTGACCTGAGCTTCCAAAACTCCGACATTCTGCAAACCCCTATACATTAATATCCAGTGAAAGCAGTATTAACATATTATTTTTAAATCATAAGCTTATTGCAGGTAGATTAATGTCAATTTAGAACATGAAAGCATGCATATTAGACAGTAAGAACCTGATTAATTTGTGATTCATAAATAATTTTGCAAAACTAAGATACAATAAAAGAATTTGAATTGTATTCAAATACTTTTAATATCTGAAAAAGAGTTCATATAATATTCAAAATTATTTTCAAATTTTAAAAAACTATTGAAAACAGAGACAACTCAAGGCATTTTAATCAAATGCATAGTCTGAAGGTTCTTGTTTCCCTAATTTTCAAAAACAAAGAATTTATTGAAATACTCTACCAAACAGGCCCTAGAGATTTTTGCCATAGATGGGAGAAATGGATTAAGGGATGTTTGAAAAGGTCTATGGTTTCCACATTGTATATATGGTGGAAGCACTTTGTGTTAACCAATTCTTTGAGTAACAGAAGTTTATTTGTTCATTACAGAAAGAAGGGAAAATATCAATTAAGAATGAACAATAGATAAGAGTGGTATTCACACAGACAGAATAAGTTTTAGAGCAGATAAATAAGATGAGCAAAAGAAAGCGGAAACAAGCCAGAGAAAGTTACGGTTGGGATTGCAGTGCCGCTTTCTGCTTTCATAGATTAATACTAAGATACAACAACAATCGACTCTGCATGGGCTATAATTTGCTAGCTCTTTTAAAAAAATTATGTTATTATTTTTTAGATAAACTTTATAGCATGTCTTATTAAAAAAAAATCCATTTCAATATTGTTGAGAAAAAAGTTTACAGAATGATAGCTACATGAATTGAATACATTTCTAAGGCGAAGCCCAATTTTTGTAGAGGTATATCCTAATCAAGTCTAACAAACAATAACAAAATGATATAACTACACTTTTGTTATGCCATTACTTCTATTCAATTATATTCTCAGATTGCTTCATGGGTGAAATGTCTTATATCAAGGTAAAGATAGGTATAGTATTAATGACCCACTATCATTCTAATATTATTCTTCCTCAATAGCAATATTTGTTTCTTAATTTAAAAAAAGGACCACAGTTATTGTATTACCAATTTCATTAACTTATTATCTTTATACAATCTTTCATTTAATAATTATAACCAGAAAAAATAATGAGACATTATGTACAAAATGGAAAATCTTACAACACATAGTGGCAGCAGGCTTTTAACAAGCATTAAAGAAAAATTTGAGAAGGGGGATGGGAAAATGATAAAATTTCTATCAGCAACAAATTGAAGATACCAAGAATGAAGCAAAACCTGCAGAAGAATGACGCAATGCTGTGGTAATCCAATGTTTTTAAAAGGCATTGACAGCCAACCATTCCAAACAAATTCCTCATCAGAACTTTGTAAAGGCATACGGCTAGGAAAGGGTCTAGTAATATCTCTTGTCTCGCAAAAATAGTGCTTCCCATCAATGTCCAGATCAGTCAACTCCTGAATATTCTTTACTTCTCCTTTACCTTGGGGTTGAGGATTTTGAAGTGGTATTTTGATCCATTGGCTTTCTGTCACTGTATATACACATCCTCCACCAGGCAAATCAGGAATACTGGCAGTTAACCTTGTGGCAACGAGAAGCATCCCAAAGCTTCCCAGGGCAGCATAACCCAATATCACCCTGCCATAAGTTGTACTCTTGCACGACCATCGTGATCCATTTGTAACGTAATCTAAAGCTTCATTTCCGGATCTAAAAACATCATAGCCTTGTTTCCCATGGTAGCGAAGTGCACCAGTTGTTGGATCAACATATATCACCTGAGTGTCACTCCTAGAATACAAGCTGACAATAATATACACTTCACCAGTATCCAGGGTAACAACAATAACAGGGGAGTCTTTTGAACCACCGACTGTAACATAAACCATAAAGAAAATGCATTAACACTCTTACCTTGCATATAATAAATAAAAGCAAAAAAATCCAGTTTATTATTAATAAATTTTAGAAAAGCAAGATATCACAAGATCCCTGCTAACATCTACATTACATACCCTCTACTACAAGTTCGAAACTCAACAAACACCATCAAAACAGAACAATTTACAACTTTTTTTTTCTTAATATCCCAGGCATCCCTCGCATCACATAAAACTCCTAGCTTTTTGCCATGTAAATAACCATGCTAAGGGAAGCAAATGACATATCTAACCACTTAACCAACACCTCAGAACTAAAGCATTACAAGTGATCACCTACCGTCGACTATGGATTCCAAACTCAATTAATGCCATCAAAACATAAAATTTACACCCTTTTTTCCCTAATAACCAAGAAATCCCTCATGTTTCATAAAACTCATAGCTTTTCGCCATGTAAGTAGGCTTCGCAAATTGAAGCAAACCACACATCTAACCGCTTAAACAACACCTCACATAACTAAAACACAACAATTACACTTGAAACTTAACCTTAACCCACCACTTCAAACAACACAGCAACACCAATATTCATCAAATTTCAATCCAAAACGCGAAACATTCAAATCCAGATCGAAATTCCTCTCAAATCAACATCAAATTAAACGCGCTCCAATTTCAACCCCTCCAACAAAATTCAATCCTTTTCACAAATCCATCTATAAACACCTAAATCTAGCTAAATTTCAGAAAACATAAACAAAATTAAATTAAATTAGCATACATAAAACATCAAAACGGTAACGTTCAACAATGAACTCACCAGGTGATTCCATTAGCTCAATTGAACCAAACTCGAGTCAAATTCAAACGCCACGTGTTTCACGATCCAATTACCTGATAAAACACAGAGATTCTGAGATCTAAAAACGAAACTCAAAACAAAAACAAAAACAAAAATTGTGATTCCAAAAAACACAGAAAACACTTTCTCAATGCATCAAAAACAAAGCGTCTACCTCCTCAATTACGATCTGGTCACGAGAGAGACGAAAAATTGGAACACAAAGGCGCGAGAAGTTGGGGATATTTTGGGTGCTAACTGACCTGACCGGAGAGTCGTGCACATGAGAAATTAAAATGCGGGAGATTCAAGACGTGAAACAAAGAGAAAGAAACAGTGAGCTGGGATCTACTGCGTATGAGTGCATGGCTTTGGAATACTTCTCCAATTGATGTTTGCCACGTGATGAGAAAAGTTACATTGACTAAGCTGGGTTTCTATTGGGCGTAGGTGGCGGATCAGGCCCAATATGGATCAAGCCCATTTCCCTTTTGGTACGGATTATTTTGGAGGGTAAATTAATTTCAAAACAATTTCTTTTAATTGAAAATTAAATAAAATTCTCTATTCTATTCGCTATCATATTTTCAATAATACAAATACAGATTTGTTTTAATATTCTACACGTCCTATCCAAAATCTTATCATATTCCAAATTTTTTTCCAAATTCAAATTAAACATTTATTAAATTATTAA
>WYDK02000074.1:403925-416517 GCA_009867345.2 Toxicodendron radicans
AAACTTTATTGCACACCTCAAGATCATCAATGTCAGAAAAGTTATCTGATTCATCTGAAGCTTCAGCACCAGAATCATGTCCAGGCGATTTATTAAAATTATCCCCATTACTCGTTGCCTGCTTTGTACCAGCTCCTGAAACCCCTGTAACATCATATTTTCGAGAAAAGAGTTAAGCACTCCCAACAACTGACGTTGCAAATCTGAAACTAAAAATTGCAATAATGCTACACAAGAACAGAACAGAGTAACTTGCCATTACTTTCTGGCTCTACTGACTTTACTTTTTCAACCTTGCTCATAACTGGGCTGTCCAGTTCTCCCTCAAACTACCCATAAAAAGCCACAATGAAAAAAGAAATCATGTTATAGAGGAGCTACTGTGACTATCTTGGAGATGAATCTTAATAGAATAACATGCAAGAACAGACAAATTTTTAAATTTAAAAAAATATATATTATAAAATATTAAGCAGCACAATGAATATAAGAGCATGTTACACAATTTAACAATTCCATGATATTGAAAAAAACAGCCTTGCCTAAGATTAAGACATGCAGAAAACTAAACTCATGATTGTAATATTTTTAGATAATCATGAACCAGAAATAAAGTTCCTGATGTGATAGAGCAAGGTTGAAAGCCAATCCACCATTCACTTACCACCTGTAAATTGTACATAAAAGCAATAACAAAAACAAGCAGATGCATGAACTAGAAAGTTAGCCGGAAAAGGAAATCAAGTAAAGGATTATCCAGCAAATATGATTGTTCATAGTCATTTAGCCTTTGGGAAGGTGCAGCAACAGCACTTACAATTGTATTTTCCTCGGCAGATGCTTTGGCCATTCTCTCTCTTTCAGCAGCCTGGAAAGCTGGAGGATCTGATCCTCCCTCAAGTCCTTCTGAAATTGTCATAAACTGCACCAACCCGTAAAAAATGGACCACAGTTCTTGATACAGATGCACATCACTTAGTGACAAATATGAAAAGTAATCAGGAAAGAAGGCGGACTTACTTCATCATAACAACTTCTACAAAGCCCATATGCAAACGGTTTACCAGTATCCTTATGTTTACAAAGAACCTCACTTAAGCCTGATTCTTTCGACACAGTATTGAGGTGTTTAGTTGTGTAGCTTCCTTGCAGCTCCTTCTTCCTTGCCATGAAGTCCTCAATCTAATCAAAGGAGAAATTGATGTGGAAATTTTAAGAAATATTAAGATCGTAATAAACCAAATCATACTTGAAGAAATAAAAATATTAACTAAATAAGAAAAGAAACACACAATAACATGACATTTTTTACAATAATGTTCTTATCATACACATCAATCTTTTGACTTAAATTAAAGGAGTAAAATATCACTTCAGTCAACAGGGAGAAAAAAAAAATTCAAACAGCTTAGAATTCTACATTCCCCAAGTGAGTCACATAATTCAGCTGTAAACTGAGTTGAGTTAGTAGTGAGGGAAACTTATGCAACTTGTGATAGGGATCAAGAAAGAAGAAGAGAGGCAGTTAAAGACCAAATAACTTAACTCAGACTTGCCCAGATTATCAATATACCCCCAGCTCATGCTAAAACTACAGTTCTTCCATTGTACACAAAAATTAACCATAACTCCAAAAATTAATTCTCCAAACTGAAAATTGGCTCACTCTTAAACTATATCTGAATAATCATACATGTTTCACTTTCACCAATTGCATAAAAATATATAAATAAATAAACCAACCAATAAGTTGCTAAAACCAAATCAAATAGGAACTTGGTGAATCCCTATTCCGTAACACATATCACTGCATAAAACATATGCCCTTAAAGTCTAGAATTGTCCAGCTATACTAAAATGACATGATACTGCTAATAGAAGAAGGTATATGCATGGTTCGCATGAGAGGAGGGGGATCAGAAAGGATAAAGTGTTTACCATTAAGATGAGGACAACTAAATACCAGTTCTCAATTCATAAACTTATGAAACCACTGATTTCCTAAAACAGCAATTTTTTTGCCATTTTAAAGATAGGCCGTCTTAATGAAAAGAGATGTTGCAAGAAATGTACCGTTAAGCTCCCAGAATCTGTGTTCTCAAATTCAATCAACCGTTTCTTCAGTGTTGCTTCACATATATGCACAATTTTCACCTGATGAAGATTTATAACGGACATCAAACTAGAATGAAGGAAAAATAAATCTCAACACTGAAGTACTCAAATATTAAGTACCAAACAGAGAGAGAAAGAGAGCAAAATCGGAATGGCAATTTTAGATAGATTCTAAAGTACAAAAATTGAAATCCTGAGAACATTCACTAGTAAGCCAAAAAAAAAAAAAGGCTAAATAAATAGCATATAATAAAATGTTCAATAACATGTGTAGGGGTTTGTACTTAGTTTACACTTGCTTCATTGTTACATCAAGGCTAATTACAAAATGTTCTCCCAAATTCAATCAGGTCACTTGAACCTTAGAGCTGCCTCTTTATTTGAGGATCTACTCAACTATCACTTTGACATTGTTTGCACTTCAAAACTAAAAATTACTATAGTAGAAGACAGTTAACATATTCATACAACAAATCAATTAGATTTCAATATCAAATATGTTGGGAAATTAGAAATGAAATATCTATTGTGAAGACTAAATTCAATAAGTTATAAAATCTCTTCTATCCCAAGACTTACTAATAAACAGAGGGAGTGTGCATCTTTTATAGAGCCAAGCTCCCTCCTATCTCCTTTCTAAGCGGTAAGAAACTTCTTTAGTTTAAGATTTTATGGCACACTACAATCCCAGTGAACTTTCACCATGTGCACCTGATAAGAAAGGGTTCCCACTTAAAAAGGGGTCAATCAGGTATCTGTTTCAAAAAGCAACCATTTATTTTCTGCAACCGGGGCAAGTGGAAGTAGATAATCTAAACCATACCACCACCAGAAAGAGTCGGTTCATGTTCTTAAATCCATAACTGAAGGCTGGCCATGAAAGGCATCCCTACGTATAAATGTCTAATTTTCAAGGCTATTCTACATTAGACAGATTCTAATAAACAGCTATTTCAAAGCTAAAAACACATTATTTTGAAGACAAAAACACAAATAGAACATTCACATTCTACAGCATGAACCAAATAACAGAGGATCAACATATGTCGTGAGCATCACTTACAACGTCTGACTTGGCAAACTTGAGACCATGTGTAAGTGCAGATATGTACAGAGCAGCACCACATAATCCACTAGGCTTTCTCCCTGTCTGTATATTTAAATCAAGTCAGATTTCGACTTTTAACAATTACTAACTGATCCTAATGCCGAAATTGCTTTGAAATAAGATAGTAAAATATCAAACCGTAATCCAATCTCGTTTCATGCTAGCCAGAATATCTCGAGCTGTACCACAAACCTTCTTATCTCCTCCTGGTAGTAATCCTGGAAAGCAAATTGGTGATATGTTTCCCTAACTCAATCCAAAATTATGTATTACATATTTACCCCGATCTAAAGTAAAAGAAAAGAGAGGGTATACAACTTTTTTTATATGAAACTGAAGCAAAGTTATTCTAAACTCTGGTAAAATAATAAAAAATGTCTAAAGTGGAATAAAAACAAGGAAAGAGATGGGAGAAGGGAATAAGATAATGAGAGAAGAGCCTAAAATTTAACAAGCATCCAAATAATCAACAAAACATGTAACTATCATCAAACAAAAAGGTATGTATTCCAATTCAGTCAATTAAGCCTGGCATACAACTCTAGAAAATATTAACCAAAAAAATAACAATGGAAACAGAGATGAAAAATATTACCAAAGACCAAGTTAAAAGATCAAGAACAAGAACCAAATAAGATTGAAAAAGGAAAACTGGGTTTGAAAACCTGATATGCCATACTCACAGCCAAGTACTGAATGAAATAATTCCCCAAGAAACATTACCAAAATTGATATTTATAATATGTATCTCAGGAAAAAAAATTAAAAAATTAAGAGATCACCCTTCAAACTTCAATCCTATTGAGGAAAAAAATCCTTGCACTGCCAGCAAACCCGAACTTCTTTAAGCTAACAATACATAATGCCAATAGGGATTCTACAAGTCTAAGGCAAAGGCAAAAGTAATATGATGATTAAAAAAAATACTAAATTGGTTTTGGATAGACCCAACGCAATGCCACTTAAAAATTATCCTCGATTGATAAAACATACATAGGAAAATCAATTTTGTGCACTATGGATCAGCAGTAATGTAAATACTTAAGATTGATAAAGAGCTGATGTGTAATTATATCACCAGTACAATAGCATTGACATTGATTAAAAGAAAACAGCCCGAAGAAAAAATAAGGCATAAAAACCTTGTTATACACTTGCAAATCAACTACAAATCATTTCTAACATCTAAACCCCTACAAGAATGCAATAGTATAGTAGAATTCTTCAAACAAGGTAATGAAAGTCCTAGAAAAGATAAAAAAAATATACAATTTAGAGAAATGCTAACAGCGCTTACTTACTCACTCCCTACAACACTTACTGCTTGTTTTCAGATCTCTCCGAAGTTTTCATTTAGGTTTGCCAATCCACATGTAGCATGAAAACGACCCAACAAGTATTGTAAAAAGTGAATTAGCAACTACCATTAGCAATCCTCTTTTACTTGATGGTAAACTGAAAACACTTGCATTAACTAAAAAAGAATCTAGGAAAAGTACAATATGACGCAATCATACAGAGAATAGAGATATCATATTCAAATACGACCACTTGGCCAAAATTCTTGAGGAATAAAAAAACTTTAATTTAGGCCCTTTTGAAGGACTTTGTCCATTCCTTCCAACCAAATTTAGATAGATAAGCAATATTGCTAATCTATGTCAAATCTTTATAGAAACTTACGGTCAGTAAATTTAGGCAAAAAAATGGAAGGATCAACTTGTTTCTGAATATTGGATTCATCTGCAAGGTACAGCACTTGGCACAGCTGCAAATATACACCACCCAGCTCATAACTGCAAAATAATTAAGATGAAAGCAATAATAACTCATAATTGCAAAAACTTGATAGCCACATTAATGTTAACCACACAGATATACATTGAGAAGTATTCACGAAAAAAGAACAGAAAATCTTCCTTACACATTGATATTTAAGTAATTTGCAAAGTCAATCAGAAGAAATGGCTTCATCTTCTCCCTGCAAAAGAGAGAGAGATTCAAATTTTATATTAGCAAATATCTTTACTGCAAATGTCTGAACACTAGCAAGGCAATATTAGCGTAGTTCATTCATTATCCAGCTTAGGATGAATAGCCATACCACAATTATCATGACTTTTGCTCGGCTTTAAAAATGTGTATGATTAAACTTGTAATAATTTCATTGTGTATTTGAAATATAGCAGTTTACAACTATGAGCATATTAACTAGAAATTAGAGTATAGCCAGAGTTCCTAGATCAAAGGTGGTAATTAGCCACTGCAGTACTTTTAATTCATAGTTAAGATGAACGAATATTTTTATCTCTTTCTCACCATCTTTCTCTGTATTATTCACAATATTCTCCTTCAATCATCAAATTCCCATTTTTAACACATATATTTGCTGGTCCAAGTGAAAAGCAAGCATGAATTGAACTCCATTAAACCAGCAGCAAATTCTACCAAAAGACCCCGATTTCATTTTGTTCTTTTGCATCTGTAAATTGCTACACATAACATCTTTTTCTCTAAGAAACCTATATACATACAATTGCACACTCTTGTCTTGTTTTTGGACTGACATTTTTATACCGCTGCGTACACTGAAGAAAGCTATGTCCATGTAAAAATCATAGGAAATATGTCATGACACATGGAAATTTCATACCTGCATGCAAAGTATAGACAAGAAGCTTGCACTTGCTCTGTTCTACGCCCCCTAGTGAAATTCCGTGAAACAGCCATCTTCACAATAAAGATTGAAAGATTAGGGCAATCAATTAAGAAAATGCACAACTAACAACAAGTAGATTAGCTACAGCAAAACATACTCCATACAGACGTTTAGCTATGTGGACTATCTCATCACTGTCACCAATACCTAAGGCATTCTTCATTTGTCTCATATCATCAAAAGCTGCAGGACATAAACAATTAACACCGAAAAAAAAACCATGTGAACATAACATAAACCAAATATACCTCTCTCCAATAACCGTTCCCGGGAGGCTCCATATTCACTTTGAATAGTTCTTATCAAATTTCCTGACAATTGACTCTACAAACAAATCTAAACAAGTTAACACATTGGTCATAACTAGCAAAACAAAAGTAAAGAATATAACAAATTCATCTAAAACAAAATCAATCGTTCCTAAAATGAAAATCCACAGGCACATATACATTTCAACAAAATCACCATTCATTTCTGAAAAGCAATACTAGATCAAACTTTCCCAAAATGAACAATCCAAACGCAAGGCCGTATATAGATTTCAACAAAATCGCTGTTCGTTAACAATAATAATACAAAATCAAAAACTCCCAACATGAACAATCGACACACTAGGGAACATGTAACTTTCGACAAAATTTCCATTCCTTGACAAATACAATACAAAATCAAACATTCCCAAAATGAACACCAAAACACAAAGGCAAAAATATACTTCAACAAAATTTTCATTCCTTAACAAAAACAACATGCCCAAAATGAACTTCAACACACAAGGACACATATATTTCAACCAAAATACCAATATTTTTACAAAAATAATACCTGCCCAGCTGCATTCTTAACGAATGTAACTTCAGTAGAATAATTGTGATACTCTATAACTTTCCCACACAAGTCACAACATCTACAAATTCAACCACACAAACCCACGAAAAATTAATAAAACTAAAAAAAATTAAAGCGAAAATCAACAGAACTCAATTCAGATTCATCAAAGAACTTACAATTGAGAATCATAAGGGCGCACTCCAGGAACATTTTTGGCACAGTTACTACACCACACCATTCTTCTCTAAAAAAACAAAATAATTTCCTCAAATCTGCCAAACCCAGAACAAAAAATAAAAAAACCCAGAAAAATAAACAATAAATAAAAAGAAAAAAAAATGCGAATTCGTGTGAGAGAGAAAGCTGAGAGTGGGGTTTTGTTGAGGGTATTTAGGGTTTATGTGGGCTAAAGAATTGATTTGTGTTCTCTTATTAGAAGTCCCTGTTGGTGACACGTGGAGTGGTTTTATTGGGTGTGAGGTAGGACCTCCGAAATTGAAGTAACGGACTTGCGCGGGGTTTCTGAGCTTAATTTGCTCCTCGTGATCGTGAGTGTGTGGGGTCTAGGATTAAGGAGAAAAGGCATAAATTATTATGGGTTTACATGTAATAAATTAAAAGTTAATGGTGTATTAAAAATTGTACACTAATTTGATAGGTTTATTTTACTTACCTCCTCTAAGATCGTTTAATATAAACACCTAACTATTGTCATTGAAATATTACCTCTCAAAGTGATTTTAAAACTTTTATAAGGAATTTTTTTTTTTAAATTTGTAGGGTGGTTTTTATTTACCTTCTTAGAGCACTAAATATAAACGTATTATTGTTCTTGAAGCTTCCAATTGCTCAAAATTTTTTGATTGAACAGAATTTTGAAATTGGTACACTTGATGATACGAATCGTTTGAGAAATAGACATATTAAATATTTAATAAATCTGTTACAAGATTAATTCAGATTAGTGGTGGTGCAATTAGAAACGTGATATAATATCGTGTTAAAAAGCATTTAAAATTTCTACTTGAGTTTCTCATGTTTATAAGGAATTTTTTTTTTTTGGGAGAAATATTTTATGATTATGGAGATATATAATACTTTTTTAATATAATTTTAAGTACTTTTTAAATTAAGGGATTTCCATAGTGGACGAATAAAATAAACCCCCAAATTTGATATTTGTTTCATTGGACTTGGACATAACGCAGGGGTAGAAACGTTAAGTTTGAAATCTTTTGGTCTCCAAAAACCTTTCCAACTCTAGAACCGACGTCGTTTTCTCTCGTCAATCTTGACTCCATGTCTAGTTGTATACTCTGCTCTGATCTTAATTAAACTCAAGAGACAAGACGAGACGACACCCCAGACAGAAAGAGGAAGATAGAAGTTTGGAGGCGGAAATAGAGATGGGTTTGGTCAATATTTGCAGAATAATACCGTTGATCGTTGCAATTTCTGCAATTTCAGTTACAGCTAAAGAGCAATTGAGTGCAAGAGAATGTGAGGATCTTGGGTTCACAGGCCTTGCTCTTTGCTCTGATTGCAACACTTTTGCTGAGTATGTCAAGAACCAAGGTAACCCTTTTCACCATTTTTTTAACTGTAATTTTGGATCATTTTTAGGGGTTTTAGTGTTATTGGGTTTGGTTTTATGCAACTGATAGAACCCAGATGAGGTTTTAGTTTTGGATTTGAGAAATGTCTGATTTTGGCATTTGTAATATGTTTGCACAATAATAATCAGTTATTAATATAATTATTAATACAATTATTTGTTTCATTTTATTGAAAAATTGATTTACAAATTATAGTGAATTTAAATCAAAGCTATTGATTTTGTGTTATCTTGTGTATTTAATTCAGTTTTTTATAATCAATTATCCATGTATTATCAGTTTATTGGTTCTTACTGTAAATTCTATTGTTTTTCCTGTTATTTTGCGTGTTTTAATGCGGCTTTTCTGTTTTGGAACTTGAGTTTTAGGCTTTGGTTGTATGCAACTGGTAGAGCCCATATGGGGTTTTAGTTTTCGGTTTGAGAATTTATTTGTTTCAGGCATTTGTTTTCGTGATTGCTTTAGAATTGAAATAAGTGAATTATGTAAAGAATAATGGGTTCTAATGTTGGGTTCAGATGAAATTTAGGAGTATGTTATGTTGGGAGCATGTTATGTTGGGAGCATCAATTATTTGAAGTTATGAAAAAATTTCTTCTAATATGTTTCTTTTGTATTAAACTCAAAACTTAGATTGTTCATGTATGTAAATATAGATAAAAATCTATGAGCATGGCTTGCTCGCAATGTTCTGGATTTGCTAAAGTTCATGTTTTGGTTGCAGAGTTGGTATCTGACTGCTTGAAATGTTGCACAGAGGATTCTGACGACTCCATGAGTAAGGTATGGATCATTTGAAGGAACTATAATTTTTTGCAGCTGAAAATAATTGTTTGAATTCTTCTCTGTGCTGCATTTCTGTTTTCTTTACTAAATTCATTAGGATAAATGTTTATTTTAAATTTTTTCATGATTTGGGACCTCAATTTCCCTACTATATAAGTTCTCATGAAGTGCTCTTGTTTTCTTTACAAGGTAGTAAATCTTTTCTATTCATCTTTTTCTTTTCTTTTCCTTTCATTGGGGGAAAGAAATATTGACTAGATCTGAGAAAGACGGTTATTCTGATTATAAACAGCTTATACTGATAACTATAGTTGAAGCTTGCACTTTTTGCCTTTTTAATTCTATTTTACATGTAAATAAAATAAAAATTGTTGGAAGGAACTGCAAAGATCTTGATTTTTTTTTTTTTTAAATTCAGTTGTGTGATTATTTTGGTAGCTACAACAAATAGAAATGATGTATTATCATCTGTTGAAACTGCAGATTACCTATTCTGGAGCGATACTGGAGGTTTGCATGAGGAAATTGGTTTTCTATCCTGAAATTGTGGGGTTCATTGAAGAAGAGAAGGATAAGTTTCCTACAGTTAAAGTTCAATATGTTTTCAATTCTCCGCCAAAGTTGATCATGTTGGATGATGAGGGTCAGCAGAAGGAAACCATAAGGTGAGCTTCCACTTACTATTATTAACTGCTGATCTTTTTCCGCTGAATTAATGTCCTGTTGTATACATGGAAAATTGAATCAACAAATTTGCTTGACCTGTTGACCGCACTCGATTCTTAAGTGAGTTGCTAAAAATTTTAAGCTGGCACCATTGCTTTTGATTTTGCTTGGTACATTAATTTTATCATATCCCATCACCAGAAACAAATGAAATACTTGTATTCTTACTCGAGGCACAACTAAATATTTAATACCTAGGCTCAACTAAGGCTGAAATCATCTTTCAACCTTAGAGTTTACCTCTATCATGCAAACGGCTGCAAAGTGCATTTTAGGTTAAGATCTTGTAATCAGATGGTGTCGCCGAAAATATACGAACCATCATTCTCTTTAATGGATAAAATATGTGGGTGTTATTCAGGTTTTACTGAGCATTGAACAGCTTGCCTACAGATCTAACTTCAAATTTCTTTGCTACCTTTCTTAGATAATAATGAAAGTCTTAGAACTCATTGTGATTTATTTCCCTTGTATGCTTTTCAGAATTGACAACTGGAAACGCGAGCATATGCTGCAGTTCATCCAAGAGAAGGTTAAGCCAACTTCAGCAAAATATTAGAGCGTTTTATGTTTGTCGTTCACTGTCACTGCCAGTACATCTTAATTAGCATGTTCAATTGGCTTACCATTTTTCAGGAAAGTCAGTTCAAATATACTGAAATATATGGCTAGAATGGGCATAACCAGTTACCATTTTGTCTTTAGTTTGAATATTGAGTCCAATTGACATGAACTACTAGTAGGCGAATATTTAAGCACTTCTTGAACACCTCTAAGGAAATTTATTTGGTTTTAAGATTGAATTGTGCATCTCTAATGTAATTTAAATTTAGTGCAAGCTTTGGGAGCATTTCTTAATGAATTTGCCATCGCTTACTCATCCATGACATAAGAAAGACAGAATATGTCCCACCTTAGTTATATCGAAAGCCTTTGTTTACATTATTTTTATCTGTATGCGTGGTTGTGAACTTGCTCTTGTTGGACGACTTTACCTAGTTTCTGAGTAAGTGGCTAGTGGTAAGTTTTGCACCTACATTTTTTTTGTGGAGATTTTAGAGTCAAAAGACAGAACCCCATGAGAGGTTTGATGTAGTAGTAAAAATCCCCATATGTTTCTCAGAAGGATTGATGTCATTAACTTGGAGAATTTATTGTGTTGACATTCAGAGGTAGTGTATTTCAGTCTTTAGAGCTCTTAAATGTGACAGTAGTCTTTCCTCTTTAGAGCTCTTAAATGTGGCAGTCAAAAGAATACAAGGAATGGTTGTTGAGTATGATATGGTCAAATAATTGTAGTGTGAGATTGTGACTTTTACACAGATTCTGATATTGCAGTCCAAGAGCAAGACTCTTGAAGGAAGGTGTTTCACATCTTATATTTGACATAAGAGTTGAGTTATGGTTACTGGGATGGTCAAATTAATGTACACTGCTCATTCAACAATTTTTTATTGCCAGTAGCATATGAAGAACCTATTTTGGTTTTACATTCGAAGCCACAACAAACTCAGAACAAAACAAAACCCTGGTTCTTTTGGGAAGACAATTTCAATATGAAAGGGTACAAAGAAACAAAATGGAACCATGAAACTCCCACCCATATAATTATCATTTCAATTTAAGGATCATTATACAACTCAAGTTCATACATATACATTTCCCTTGATCAGAACAGAGAAAAACATACCAGAATCCCATGATCCCACCACCAGTTAAAATTATAATGGTGCGCAATTGCGATTGCAATTAGATAGTGTACACATTCAATGACTAAAACTATTTCACATACTAGAAATCCCATTTTTAGTGCCCTCATCCCCCCACTCCTGTTACAACTGCCTAACAAAAAATTGTTATGCATTAAGAGAGGAGTTGGTTACGCACCACACCACCTTGAAACCTTTTGGTTGGATGTCTGATGGATTAATAATCAATGAAATTGTGTAATCGCCTTCTCGAATTTTGGTGATGTTGTCTTGATGGGTGCCCAAATATCTGCACCGTTGCTTCTAGCAACTCCAGCAGTACAGGAAATGGGGACGAGACATAAACCCCTATTTCGTAAGCTGTAGTCGTCAAATTCCTGCAAAAATGATTAAACCATTTTAGTCCAGGTGTTATTTTGAATTGATGAAGGAATCATCAATATAATGTGAACTTGTGCAATTTCAGAGTAAAACAATAGAATTGGGCGATTTGAACTCCACAGGCTCTCCAAAAGGCATTGTAAATGTTAGCACTAGGAGGCATCATGAAATGCCTCTCAAAAGTCGAGTTTTCTAAGAAAAAGATGCAGAAAATTTGAACCTTTTTTCTCCTTTGCTATTTTATGATTACTATCCAATTAATCAATGCTATCTGGGTCCAGCTCATGCTCACCTGCACCTTAGCTGTTGGTGTACTTTGGAGGTAAGGGGCACTCAACACCTGAAAACATCCAAAGAAAGCAAAATAATTGAGATCAAAGTCAAATTTATCTCCTAAACACTCAAGAACAGAAACTGATAGTCTCAAAAAGTATCATAAATATGATCCATACATCTTGTCCAACAGCACTTGCTTTATGAATGGTCTCGGCCGATGTAACCATGACAGTACCCAATTAGTTATCTTGTTCTTTTGTTTTGTATATTTATATATGTCCATTTTCTTTTTTATTTTCCTTTATTCTTTTTTTCATTGGATAAT
>WYDK02000074.1:579405-596420 GCA_009867345.2 Toxicodendron radicans
ATTAAAAACCATTTCAATTAATTGATTTTATTTTGATTTGCAAGTTATGTTGTATTTTGGCATGTCTCTTTGATAAAGATTTTGATAGGGATGAGCGGGTCTAGGTACCCACTAGAATTGGTCAGAATCGGAATCGGAATCATCACTGTTCCTAATGCGAAATTGGTCAGTTCTGGTTCTTAGGTTCCTTGAACCGGAACCTGAAAAACAGATTCCAGTTCCGGTCCTGGGTACATATGAAAATTTCACTTACCCCCCTGTTATTTTAAAATGACAAGTACACCTTGAAACAATTACAAATACCCCCTTCAATTCACAAAATTCACACATATTTATCTATTATATTTCAATACTCTTTAAAAAAAAAATCATTATCTTTTTTGACTTCCTAACATAAAAGAAAGATTCTTCTTTTTTATGATTACTCAACAAAGAAGAATATAATCGTTACCTTAGAAGACAACCATAATTTTTGTAATATCCTTTAATTAGGTGTCTATATATACATATTACCATCCAATATTCGTCCAAAACAAATCAATAATTCAATTATGTCATTATATAATTATTTTATTTTAGTAATTACTATATTAATTGATGTTACTTATGGTTCTAGTATTAAACTACTTTATTTAGGAATCATTTAATTAATTGACCTAATAATTAAGGTAAGTATTAATTATATTATTTAACCATTATTTTAAGTTAATATTATAAAATTTAATAGAGAATATAAACATAATTATCTTAATATTTAGAACTGGTTAAGGTTCTGGGTTTGGGTCCGGTTCTTGGTTCCGATTAAACTAGAACCGGAACAGGACCTGAGTAGTCCCGGTGCCAAAAAAATGGAACCAACGGTCCGGGTATCCGTCGGTTCCGAGTAGAACCGCTACCATGCTCCTCCCTAAATTTTGAGACTATATATCTAATTATTCTACTGATTATATAATGTAAGACATAGATTAAGCATTATTTTTTGATAAATTATTTAAATTGGAAAGAAATAAATAAACATATAGCTTGTATTACCTTAAAGATGAGAAAATTATAGTTCGGCTACATTTGTTTCCCTCTTCTCAATACTATCCAATCCCATATAATTATATTATCCTATCCAATCCTATCTAATACATGTTTGTTTTAATATTCTAGAAATCTTATCCAAAATCCTATCCTATTCAAAACATTTTTGCAAATTCAAATTAAAACATTTTTCTATTTTTATTCTAAAAAAATAAAAGTTTAAAACTAACAAATACACCCCCACTCACAAGAGGACATCGACTGTGGGCAACCTCACAACACACAGTCGGCCTGATATGACCAGTCGTGCATTGTTATGGCATTTTTGGCCAGAACTTGCCGGTCGTGAGCCATGACGTTGCTGGCCACCAGCTACTGGCAGTGGCCGCTGGCAACCTCTTGAGGTGGGGGTGCATTTGTCAAATTTCTAAACTTTTATTGTGTTGGTGTTTAGCTAATTTAACAAATGCTGGGGGTTAAAAGAAATAATCTAAATATTTTCAAAAATATACTTAAAAACCTTTTTAAAAAATTTTATAGAACACATTTTCAAATTCAAATCATATTCCATTAAATATAACTCAACTCAAAATATTTTTTCAAAAATATTATTCAGAATGTTATTAGAAAAATTAAACAAATGCAACGGGCCCCAAATATTAAGACTGCCTTTGTTTTAAACCAATACCACTATTCTATTCACTATCCTATTTCAACAAATATCGATACACATTTTTTCACAAATATTATTGTCCAAATCATATCAATATCAATACACGTTTTTCTATAAATGTTATTTAAATACTACCAAAATCCAATCATATTTCAATAAATATCAATACACATTTTTCCATAAATATTTTCTAAATACTATTCAAATACTACCCATCCACTATTTACCAAATACTACTATTGAAAATACTACTAAAAATTAACACAAACTAAGACTTGACTACTTGGTTGGGACCAGAAGAATAGGCAAAGTCAAGTTAGATAAAATGACAAGGAATGGAAAGAAAACCGACCCCCTTTGTTTAAACACAATACTACTATCCTATTCATTATCTTATTTCAACAAATACCAATATACATTTTTCCACAAATATTACTATCCAATTCTATCAATATCAATATACGTTTTTTCACCAATATTATTTAAATACTATCCAAATCCAATCATATTTCAACAAATACCAATACACATTTTCTACAAATATTATCTAAATACTATCTAAATACTACCCATAACTATTTATCAAATACTACTATTGAAAATACTACTAAAAACCTAAACAAACTAAGCTGACAATTTTCACAAAGACTTTTCGAATCTTGATCCTCTCCGAATCCGGATTCGATCAATAAAGGAAAGATCAAATAGAATTAAAACATTCACAATCACAACCATCAAGATAATAATTTGAATCCAGATCCACTCCACCCCTTTAATTTCAAAATCTGAGTTCAAAGTCTACAATCGTCAAGGTCTTAGTGACCCATTAACTTGCCCTAGTTGCACTAGTTGGTGGGTCTGAAGTTTGAATGGTGCGTTAAAAGATGACTGCCGAAATAAATACCTTGATATTATGCCAATTGCCAACTATATGGCCTTGAAAGCATATTAAAGTCAAGGAAGTTAACACTGCAGTGACTTAATTAAATTAACCATCAGATTAATTATGTAATCGTCTGATCTAAACCATTACATCACCTGCCCCGGCCAGGCCAGCTCTTTCCTTTGAAAAAAAAAAAAAGTAATTAGTCTCCTGGTTTTAATTACTTAATTAATTATGAACACCACCAAAACTCTATTCAATTATCTGGTAACGTGATGCAAAAATAAAAGAAAAAATCTTAACACGTTACATGTACTTGTCATTGAATTTTGTATGCCAACAATTTTTTGGTACGAAATGACTCACTTCAAATAGGTTTATTATTGCGGTCCAAAATATGATTAATCCGTCATGGGTTACATGAGCCCTCAATAGTTTATCATATAAATTGATGACACAAACATACTCAGTCCATGTGAAACTGATGATTTATTGGTCATGACCAACTACAATTAAAGTTTAATTAAAGAGCATTTCCATTCCTCAAGGAATATAAGGTTTTCGTAAGGCTTGAAATAATTTAAGTCGAATGGAATTTATTCCAAACAATAAGCAAGATAACTAAAGCTTTTAGCAAATCAATTCAAGAACGGATGAGTTCATGAGACATTTGTACACATAGTTAGAAAAAATATGCCATGTCATCCATGCAATAGATATTATATTGCTATATCTCACAATTTTCAAAAAATGTTTTCCTCTGCATCAATATGTTTACTCTCACATATTTTACCCAAACCTATAATGATGATATGTGAAAACATTTACGAGATTTACCCAAACCCCACTAACATCTCCGATACCATAATTATATAAAATTAAACCATATATAAAATTTAATTTTTTCATGATCCCCATGAAATGTTGGATCATTTGATTCGATTTGATTCTAGGTTGCTTCAACAAATAAGGCTCAAACTAAGAGGACAAAGCTTTCTAGATTTGAATGGTAGGGATATTCGACTTTTCTAATCATAGCTTCCTACGCTTCTTTGTCTTTTAACTTAAAGAGTATCAGCGGCACACCCTAATCGATTGTTAATATAAGCGTCAAGTCACGTAGGAAAATGATGGAGAACATGACCTCTATTCTCTTGGAACAGTTTCGGATATCCTATTTATCAGATTTTGAACTTCAATCTTAGAGGGATATGGGAACTGCTATGAGATTAAAATAATTCACATTTAAAGGTGAGTATGTTTAGTTTTTCTAATAGCATTATCAGTAGCATTTTTAATAACATTTGTTAAATAGTGGTATTACAGTATTTAATGAAATAGAGTTTGAATATGAAAATGTGTTTGATAAATTTTTTTAAAAAGGTTTTTAAGTAAAATTTTGAAAATATTAATATTATTTGTTAACCCTATCATTTGTTAAATTACCTAAATAGCCCCACAATAAAGTTTAAAAAATGACGAATGCACCCCCACCCGTAAGAAACCACCGGCATCTGGTAATGTCATGACACATGGCCGGCCGGATCTGGTTGGCTGTGCATCGATAAGGCTATCTAGATCTGGTAGATCTGGCCTTTTTCGACCAGAGATCTTGTCGGAAAAGGCCATAACGGCACACGACTGACCATTTTCGACCGACCCTATGTCGTTAGGTAGTCGGCCAATGGACGACTATAAACTTTTGGTTGGGGATGTATTTGTTAGTTTTGACATTTTTATTTTGGAATAAAATTAAAAAAAAAAACAGTTTTAATTTGAATTTTAAAAAATATTTGGAATATGATAGGATTTAGATAGTATTTTGATAGTATTTGTGGAATATTAAAACAAATGTGTATTTAGTATTTATTGAAATAGAATAATGAATAGAATAAAGGTAGAATATTGAAACAAAGGGGACCACAAAGGCTTTTCGAATATTGATCTGCTCCAATTCGGTTAATAAATCAAGATCAAATACAAAATCTAAGGCGAAATTAAGGGGACTTCCAAATAGAAAACAAAAAATATTTGAACGCATAAGAGAATATATAAGGGGTTTTTATAGTTTAGAAACAATATTTTATTACTTTGTAGGATGTGTTGTACTTTTATGGATTAAAATCATTTGATTGAATATATATTGAATCCATTTTTTACACAATGTAAAATTTTTAAAACATTTCTTATAAATATCTTCAAAAACCTTCGCTAATAATTTTATAAGAGTACACGACTTTTTCCCACCTAAACAAGTTTTAAAATACCATTTTTTTACCCAAAGTTAATATTTCGTTACTGTCCAAAGTTGATTCTGATGGCGAAAATTCTTTCCATCACTACCTTTTGAACATCTGGTCTCCTCTCTACAAAATTCCTCTCACTTCGACACCTAATTTCTTGTCGATTGTCGGCCACCGCAAAGCAAAAGTTTCTTGTTCTTAATTAGCTGATTTTCGGTTTATTCTGACAGCGAATATTCAATCGGTCACCACTATTTGATCCACCGGCCTCTACTCTACAAAACCTTTCTTATCCTGACTCTTGGTAACTCGCTGAACACCGACTGAAAAAGTGAAGTATATTTTAGGTATTAACGGAATATAAACTTTAGATGAGAAAGTGGTATTTTGAAACTTTTTGAGTGCGAAAGTGTGATTAAGGAAAACCTTGGGTGGGAAAAAGTCGTTTACTCTTTTACAAAATTTGTCAAAAATCTTCTCTACAAAGAGGTCATAAGAAATAATATAAAGTTTAATATTAAAAGTTTTCAATGAAAGAGTTTCAATGCAATTAATTTGTAATTTTCACTTCAATTATTTACACGCCATGCCAAAACTCCATTCGGATATCGGACTTGGAATACGAAATCTAATTGTTTATTTATATCAACTACACAATAAGCTGTACTAAGTAATGCATTCTTCACTTGATTTCGGATTCGGACTCAGACATCCGCTTTCTGTTTCCTGCTACATATATAATCATTCAATCACAGATAGGATAAAATCATCAACCAGTTTTACATGCAACTGGTTTTGAAGGAACTGAAGATATCACAATGGCGAGCAAAGAGGTAACAGAGAGTGAAACGTTACATAAAAGTAATATTACAAATACAAAAACAGAGGAAACATTGCATATCTCAGTAGACAGGTACAGGACCATTAGAACAAGAAGAAGCCAGAAAACTTGAATGGGAAACATGATGTAACTAAGCAACAAGTAATTAAAAGTAATATTTGGAAATTACAGCAATTAACAAGAAGATTACATACAGAGACCAGGTAACACACTTGAGGCTTAGTGGAAACGGAATTGTAATGATGAAAACAACAGTCGTGGCAAAAAGTAAAACTGAAACTAACTCCAGCACTTGATTTATGGTTATGAAGTGGTGGCCAATGAAGGTTGGGACAGGAAGAAAAAGAAAGCTGAGAAGGATAGCGAAAGGGAGAATATGTGATGAAGCAGGGAGCTGGGATTGAATTTGTGCAGACAAGAGAGCTATTTCAAGTGCAGATGTAAAGCAAAATGCCATGAGGACGTTTCCCCATTGGTGGAGAAGCTGGTTGTGATTCTGTTGAGGAACAACGACGGCTTGAGATTCTATGTCAGTAGAAGAGGATGACGGTGGCTGTGATGGAGGCGGGTACATTCTCTGACAGATTTGGGGCATTGGGGAGATGATGAAGCTGACAATTGATAGGAAAAATGCTTTGATACTCTCTGAAATGGCCATTTTTTGTTGGTGTGATTAAAAATTTGAGGTTTACCTTTATTTATAAGGTTGATTGTCGGATATCGAACATCTGATATCCGTTAAGCTGGAGTTGCAGAAAGAAAGATTAATATTAAAAAGGATTTTTGACTACATGTGGATTCGAATAGTTGGATATTGAATCCGGTAGAAGATAAATTGCCTTTCCTCTGCTTCGGAGAAGTTGGCAAGCGGAGGAAGAAAATAAATAAATAAACCGATATTCGTTCCGAGTCCGATAGTTGGTTTCCCCTGTTCCTGTCAATATCATCCTGTGTAGTTGAGAAAGTCATCAACAATGATTGACCTATTGAAAACAAAAATTAGACAGTGTCGGACTCGGATATCCCAAACACTTCCTGGAAATGCACCCTAAATCTGATAAAAAATGAATTGGCATCATTCTTCTACGTTTGCACTCACTTCTCACTACATCTTTAAATAATAAAAAAAAAAAAAAAATAGAAGTCTTTCTGGCGTCTTTGTTCTCACTTCTCAGCCTAAACTATAAAGTTCTCCTGGAATTTCTGGAAAGCTATATAGTGATCCCATTCATAATCTGATCAACGGGTATCCGAAAATCCCAGTGGACTTTATATGACAAAAGAAAAGAATGTAAACCAATGAGTTTGGTGATGACTAATGCCCCCACTTCTTTATTAATTGATTGAATTCTATTGGATTAATATCCGATTTTAGGTTGTCCCATTTAAGAAGTACCCTCCCATTATCGGCCATTAATGTTTTCCATTCACCACCATAACGAATTAAAACTAAAATGGTGCTCTCTTCTTCCTGCAACAATTGCAAATGTATCAAATCCCCGATTCAAGTATCAAAAGAAACTTCATTAAACTAAATGAACAAATATTTATGTTTCATGTTAGTTCATCGGCTAAACTAATTATTATGTTCATATTTACATAATTCCAAAAGGTTGATTTATTCAGCAGTTTCCAAATATATAAATCTATATAAAGAAGTGAAAAGACCTAACAATTTAAATTGTATAAGGAGTATCTAGAGGATTTTGAAAAGAGAATCATCATTTACTAACAGGGTCAGGGCTTGACGTTGACCAGCTTCTTGTGCATACAAGAGCCTCTTTGATATCATAATCCAGGTCCTTAGAGCTGAAAACATTTTGAATTTCAGTCCACAAGTTAGAATATGAAATGACAATTGAATAAGTTATCGGCCAGAAATCACGACTCATTCTTGCAAGTATAGGGTACTTTGGAGCGTTTTCACACCACCAAGCTAATATGTCGAAATCTTCAGTTGAAGGAACTTCAGGCTCATCTAAATATCGATAAAGTTCCTCACCATGTGAAGATGTCTGTGGTCTCCCCAATTGGTCTAGCATTTCCAAATAGTCACATTCATAATGAGTGTATCTGCTATAAACTTTTCATCTAATTTTCCAAATGAATGGTTCTAAAAATTCTTTGCCATGTAACACCTTGTACCAATACTCCACAATATCCATTTTGAACTGCAGGTCAAGAACTACAACAATTCCTAGAATCCAAGTATGATCAATCCACTTTCATACCCTAATTCCTGAAATGCTTCTCTAAACCCCACCGCACTTCTAATCAGTTTAAGGTCAGAAATCAACAATCCAGGCATGCTCTGAGAAGTCTCTTTCTTGCCCAGGGACTTAAGCTTTATCAACAGCAATTTGAAACTTGTTTTCGTTTGCTGATGTCTCACGGATATAATTAAAAGCATTCCTTAACTTCTCACACATGTCAAATGCAAGTCTTGTTTCAGCAGAAACAATATCATCAAGTTCAGATACTAAACTACAAATGTCTAAAACCTTATAACGAGAAATACTACATGAACGCTTAAACGAGCCTTTTAACTTACCATCTTCAACAACATGTACTTGTCCTGCAATTACGGAGCTGTACCGGTTGAGGTCCCAATCTAAAAAGACACCTTCAAAAATATCAACCACAGACCAATCACTGTGTACAAATTTGAAATCAATAACCTTTTGCTTCAATTCCCAATTACCATCAATAAACTGGACTCGTGAGCAACAATACATATGATCCTCAGTGGATCTAAACAAACAATCAATTGTTAAACTAAAACAACAAGAGAGCTTACTGAAATATTCACGAAGCTTTTCCTTCTCTTCAGTGTAAACATTGAGTATGTCATCCTTTAAGGAGTTAAAAAGTGATGTAATTGTAACCCCATGGTTAACAAGTGTTTGTGCCACATCTAAGGGCTTCAATTCCTGATCCGTAAAAGTAGAATCACATGATTCAGTTGGTTTATCTCCGTCCTCATCTCTGTTTTTCTTACTTCTTCTCTTGCCAAATGATTTTGGAGGATTGTGGCTTTACTATTGTCTGAATATACTAAAATCTCCTTGCAATGTTTACATAATATCCCCCCCCTCCCCCCACCCCCCATTTTTTGTTTATTTTTTGTGCAATCCTCCTGAACTTTTGACTCCAACTTTCTTCGTTTAGCATGTGAAAGAGCTAAGATTTCTGCATCTGGGTTCACCTTCTCATTATCATCATTTTGAGTAGGCTGAAAACCAGCATTTTGGTTTCAAACTGAGTGATCCCCTACATGAATATACAAACAAGTAATAAAATAAGTGCATAGAAGCAATCTAATTTTAAAAGCAATAGAATGTTAAAATATTAAGAGCAAAATCAATTTCAACTATATAACAAGGATATTGAAATTAGGATCACATCAAACCCAAAGTTTCAGGAGAGTCACTTCAAAATTGTTTATAGACATAACATAATATAAAATCCCAATCAACTTTTGATTATTCCTAGTTGTGGGACTCCAGATTGACCCAAAGCTGATGAATTATAGCCTACGGCTTCTTTCCTGTCCATTAAATGACTCTTTTTCTCAATTTTGTATACATAAGATGAAGTCTTAGTTTTATTTTTGTCTGGTTGATAAAAGGCAACCTTCATAATCAATTCTCAAATACAAGAAGAAACCTTCCACTTTCCGTTAACTTATTATCTAGACATTTCTATAATTTGTCTTAGGTCCTGATGAATAATTATAATTTTTGTCTTAGGTCCTGATGAATAATTTATGACGGACTTGAACTAAGACATTTTCATGAGGAAACATTCTTAGTTGACAAGTGCCTGAATATTAGACTGTCAATCAGAAATAAGAAGCAAGAAGTTCTCAACCAAATTCTCTATTGCCTTGTTAAGTTACACAAGGCTTTATACACTTGAACCTTGAAATTAACTATTCAGTTACAAGCCTCTGTTAAAACTTCAACAACTCTCTTTATTTGAAAACTCGAACTTAATTAGATTAGGTAGACCCCCAGCAAAAGGAAAATTGAGGTGTAGAACTTAATTAGTTTGCCTTCATTAGTTAATTTTAGGATGTATATACAAGCCTGATGAGCCTATCATTCTAAATCTATTTGACCTACAATGTGTCTATTTAACATGCTTATTTCTTAGTTCAGTTGAAGATTATCTATTTGATTGGCCTAATATCATCACACCTTCAGATAAAACCTTCAAAAGTAAAAGATAGTAGAAGCCTGGGCAAATGGGACCGGACCCATTAGACCAGGCCTTGGGAGGCCCAATCTTTTAGGAATTGTCCCAGGGCAAGCCTGGCCCTGTGGAGGGGTGATCGGGCCCAGTCCAATCCCTCCTTCAGGGCTCAATTCCGCTGATAAAATAACAAAAAACCCCTATAACAAATAAAAAGATAGTATTAGGGGTTAAAATGTAATTTATTTAAAAAAAATATAAATAACAATAAGTTAATAAAGAAAATGTATATAATATACCAAGTTACGACCCTTCACCTTCCACTTCCAGCATACGACCCTTCACCTTCCACTTCCAGCATACGACCCTTCACCTTCACCCACCATCATCTTTCATCACCATCATGTCTTCCACCACCAGCCACATGCGCCGCCGCGACTATCCACCGTGCCCACCGTGACTTTTAACATTCTAACAAAATTCTTCACTTTTTCGGCAACGTTTTGACTTCCCGGTGGCCGATCAGACCATTTCCAACCAAGATCGAAACTCCCCGCATATCCAGGACATGAATATATGTGATTCACGCCGTCACCACCATCGCCACGTGCCACTACCATCGCCGTCGCGTTCAGCCACCACGAAGTCGATTCAGCTTCTCCGGTGATCTTTCATCTTCCTCTGGCATAAATCGCCTCCCTCACAAGCCACCACCACCAGGATCGACGACGATTCAGCTACCCACACTCCACAACGTGCCGCCACGACCTTTCATCTTCAACGTTAGATCCTGGTGTTTTCCGATGATGCCTCAGCTCCCTAGTAGCCGATCTAGCATCTTCAGGTCCTGATATACGATTTGGTGTGTTCAGAACTTCATTCCACTGTGGTCTGCCGTGAGCAACTGTCGGATTCCGACGAGTTGCGACCATTCATCTTCCAGCGTTCTGTTGATCATTTTTAGCTGTTTGTCACATCATCCTGCTGTCAATCATTGCCACTCCACCATGGTCAACCCAGTTCTCGACATTCCGTCCTCCATTGACGTACCCATGAGCGGCTTAGCTCCCAGTGCGTGTTACGGCAGAGGCAAGATCGAGATTGACACCCACAACCCTCATCGACAGCTCTCGACTAGTTGGATGAGTTCGATAATCGGATATTCGGTAGTATTTTGTTTTGACTATATTTGATTTCGTTTCGTGTTCGATTTCGATACTTTAATATAGTTGATGTATGATATGCGATTACTGTGATATCCACTGAGCTTTGCTGTTGATCAAATTTTGTCGATATCGGTCGCCACGACCGCAAAATTACTAAATCCTATTTACCATAGTTAGCGGTAAGTAGAATCGAATCAATAGGGAGCAATTACTAACGACCTAATGTATATTTAAGTAACGAAAATTAAAAAGATAAATTGATTGATAAATGCTATGCTAAAGAAACAAGTTGAAAAAATGAGAAACTTAATGAAAGCTAAACCAATTAAAGACAAATATTTAAAAGACTTAAAAATAAAAACTAATTAAACTTGATATTAAAAATGTTGTCGTTACGGTTTTGGTTCGATACGAGACTAACTCTCACAACACTCTATCACGCTCCACAGTTTCCTAAACCTACAAGGCAAGGCAAACCCATAAAATCGCTCCTCGCTACTCTAGTTATAATCTATTTTGTCTTACCTGATTACTCAAGTTCTATTGGTTAAAGACTATCATTGAATATTGACAAACGCAACACGCAAACACCACTAGTTGGTACGTAATTAAAAAATACAATTTATTAACACGCAACTTTGAATTAACCAACTACACAATCCATGCAACAAACGTATAAATTAATTAAACATGAATAAAACTTGATTACAATCGTCGTGAAGTAATTTAAAGTAATACTCAACATTTAATGGTTTCAAACTAACATGTATCGTGCAACAAGTTTCATCAACAACAAAGCTCAACGGATATCACAGTAATCGCATATCATACATAAACTATATTAAAGTATCGAAATCGAACACGAAACGAAAACAAATATAGTCAAAACAAAATACTATCGAATATCCAATGATCGAACTCATCCAACTAGTAGAGAGCTGTCGACGAAGGTTGTGGGTGTCAATCTCGATCTCGCCTCTGTCGTAACTCACAACCAGGAGCTCAGCCGCTATGGGTGCGTCAATGGAGGACGGAATATTGGGAACGAGGCTGACCATGGTGGAACGGCAATGATTGACGGTAGGATGATGTGACAAACAGTCGCAACTCGTCGAAATCTGGCAGTGGCTCACGACAGATCATGACGGAATGAAGATTAGAACACACCAAATAGTATATCAGGACCTAGGGATGCTAGATCAGTTGCTGAGGAGTTGAGGCATCATCGGAAAACACTAGGATCTGACGTGGAAGATGAAAGGTCGCGGCGGCGCGTGTGGCACATGGGCGGCTGAACAGTCGTTGATCTTGGTCGTGGTGGCTTGTGAGGGTGGCAATTTATGTCGGAGGAAGATGAAAGGTCACCGGAGAAGTTGAATCGACGTCGTGGTGGCTAAACGTGGCAGCGATGGTGGTGACAGCGTGAATCATGTAGATTCACATTCTGGATGTGTAGGAAGTGTTGATCTGGGTTGGAAATGGTCTGATCGGCTATCGGGAAGTCGAAGCTTCGCCGAAAAAGTGAAAAATTTCATCGGAATGTGAAAAGTCACAGTGGGTGTGGTGGATCGTGGTAGTGGTGCACGTGGATGGTGGTGGAAGACGTGATGGTGATGAAGGATGATGGTAGTGGAAGGTGAAGGGTCGTAAGGTGGAAATGGGGATGAAAATGGAGGCTGGGTATGTGAATGGTCATGGAAGAAGATGGAGGCTGTTGGGTAGAAAAAATCTGCTTTTTGTTTTTATACTCTTTGTGTAAAATCTCCATTTGGTCCCTACACAAATAAAAAATGACAAAATCAACCCCTAAAATATGACATTTAACTCCCTATTTAACAAAAATGAGACAAAGGTAAACCCTAATCCATAAACCACAACCTAATATCAACTCAAACCAATTCCAAAATCATTCAATACATGCAAAATTACTAAGAAAATATTAGGAAGTGATTTTTCATAATTAAATCCATAATTTTCAAAATTTTCTCAATGTATATTAAATTAAAGCACAATTGGGTAAATTAATTCTCATGACCCTAACAGTTTCTTTATATTGTTATAAACTTCTTTTAAAGAGTGCACTTTAATTTGAAGCTCGTCATTGTATCATGGAGGTCAGTCCGCTGTTGAGCCTTTTAGCACCGTGAAGATTCTTCAAGTAGGGGCATAATTTTGATCTTAAGGACAATGCATTTGCACGCCTTCGTGTTTCTGCTCTTGCTGTTCTTGCTGCTGTTTGGTGGTTGTTTTGCTACTATTTTTCTGGTGTTTGGTTGTTTTTTTGCTACTATTTTTTTGCTGTGTGGTTGTTATTTTGCTGTTGTTTAAAGGATTTGTAATAAATCAAACATTCGTAAGATCAGAAAATTTTAAGTGAAATCTATCGAAATGGACGTTGCAATTCTCACTGTCAAGTCACTTTCTGACATCTCCAAAATTGAGCCATTTGCCTCAGCTCATTTCAAGAGGTTGCAAGAAAAAGTGTTTGACTCCCTAGATGTGCTCGGTTTTACTGAGTACCTCTCAACAGAAGAACCAAGACCTGGAGTGGAGAATTTTGACAAAAAGCTGGACTCATGGAAGAAAGGAAATAAGGTATGTTGCAATACTATCCTCAATACATTATCAAATGGGCTTGCTTATAAAACTGCACGTGAGATATGGACAACACTGAAAAAGAAATATGTCGTTGAGAATGTTGGATCATAATAATATGTCATAGGAAATTTTCTAGATTTTAGAATGGTAGAAGAAAAAGAGTTATCCTTGCCATGATTTTACTAATAAATGACTTGAAAAATGAAGAAATAATTTTCCCTGAAACTTTTGTAGTTGGATGTTTAATTGAGAAACTTCCATATTCGTGTAGAGATTATAAGAACAGTTTGAAACATAAGCGGAAGCAAATGAGCTTAGAAGATGTGATAGTACATATTAGGATTGAAGAGAAAAATAGGCTTAGAGATAAAGCCGATAAGGCCAAGGAATTAACATCCAAGGCCAATGTTTTTGAAAACCAAGTGGTTTCTCCTCAGCCTAAGAATATGAAGCCGCAAAATTTTAAAAACAATAATAAGAGTTTTTTTAACAACAAGAACCCCAACACTTTCAAAAAGAAAGGACATTGTTTTGTGTGTGGGAAAACTGGACATTTTGCTAGCCAATGCAGATACAAAAAAACTGGAGACAACAAAAATCCTCCTAAAGCCAATCTGGCTGAGGGAGATGATGTTATTTTTGTTGTGGTTTTCTCACAAGAGAACATGATTGTTGAAAAGAAAGAATGGATAATTGATTATGGGGCCACAAAATATTTTGTGGAAATATAAATTCTTTCTATGAATACATACCAGTGAGGGATGGAGAAGAATGTGTTTGCCTTGGTGATTCCCGCTCTACTTCTGTTTTGGGAAAAGGGAAAATTCTTCTTAAACTTACTTATGGGAAAAGCCTCTCATTGAGTAATGTTTTACATGTTCCAAACATTTGATATAATCTTGTATCTGTTTATCTATTGGGGAAGGCTAGAGTGAAAGTCTCTTTTGAGGGTGACAAAATTGTAATGTCCAAAAATAGGGCTTTTGTTGGGAATGGGTATTGTTCTGGAAAGTTCTTTAAACTCAATGTACTCAATATTATTATGAATGAAAATTCATCTTCTTCTGCTTATGTTATTGATTCAATAGATTTATGGCATGGTAGATTAGGTCATGTGAATTATGGTTATCTGAAACAGATGAAAGTACTTGATTTATTATCAAATGCCGATATTTCAAATATTGATAAATGTGATGTGTGTGTGGAATCTAAATCCACTAAAAAGGCTTGTAAACCAGTTCTAAAACGAGAAAATGAGCTTATCGGTTTAATTCATAGTGATCTTGGAGATTTGAAACAAACCATGACTAGAGGAGGAAAAAAGTTTAGTATAATTTTTATTGATGGTGACTCTAGATATACTAGAGTATATTTATTGAGAAGTAAAGATGAAGCAATTGAAATGTTCGTAACTTATAAAAATGAAATTGAAAATCAACTCAATAAGAAAATTAAAAGGTTAAGAACGGATATAAGAGGTAAATATGAGTCAAATGACTTTGATTCCTTTTGTAGAAATCATGGTATTATACATGAGACTACACCTCCTTAATCTCCACAGTCTAATGGAGTTGCTGAGAGGAAAAATATAACTTTAAAAGAAATGGTGAATGCTATGTTGATTAGTTCTGGAGCACTTTTGAATTTATGGGGGGAAGCTATGCTTTCATCTTGTTACATACAAAACATAATTCCTTTTAAGAAAATAGGCAAAACACCATATGAACTCTGGACAGGTCACGTATCTAACCTGAAATATTTAAAGTGTGGGGGTGTTTTGCTAAAGTCATGATTCCTAAACCTAAAAAGAAAAGGTTAGGACCTAGGACTGTTGATGGTATGTTTATAGGTTATGCTCAGAACAGTGCTGCTTATAGATTCATGGTAATAAAGCAAGAGGTTGGCTTGTATGATGCAAACACAATCATTGAATCTAAAAATGTAGATTTCTTTGAGAATGTTTTTCCTAAGAAAATCAATTGTGAAAAGGTTGTACTCAAAATGAAACTTTTGAGAGTTCTCCTCAAAATGAAACTCTTTAGAATTCTTCTAAAAGTTCAGAGTTAGAAATAAGGAGAAGTGAAAGAGCAAGAAAAGCTAAAAGTTTTGGTGATAATTACTATTACTTTGTTACAGAGAATGATCCTTAGACTTGTGAAGAAGCAATGACTTCTTGTGATGCATCCCTTTCGAAAGAGGCGATAAATAAAGAAATTGAGTCTATTATGAGTAATCATATATGGGAAGTAGTTAATTTACCTCTAGGAACTAAACCAATTGGGTGCAAATGGATATTTAAAAAGAAATTAAAGACTGATGGATCAATTAATAAATACAAGGCAAGATTGGTTGCCAAAGGTTATACACAAAAGAAAGGTATAGATTATTTTGACATTTATACTCCTGTAACAAGAACAATTAGAGTGTTAATTGCTTTAGCTGCAGTTTACAAATTACGTATACATCAAATGGATGTAAATACAACCTTTCTTAATGGAGACCTGGATGAAGAAATTTATATGAAACAACCAGAGGGTTGTGTTATCCCATGTACTGAGCATAAAGTGTGCAAACTGGTAAAGTCTCTCTATGGACTTAAACATGCACCAGAACAATGGCATAAGAAGTTTGACCAAGTGTTAGTCT
The DNA here is from genome assembly GCA_009867345.2 of Toxicodendron radicans. NCBI lineage: Eukaryota > Viridiplantae > Streptophyta > Magnoliopsida > Sapindales > Anacardiaceae > Toxicodendron > Toxicodendron radicans. The sequence goes on from WYDK02000074.1 coordinate 595,676, forward strand.
CAAATGGTTATACAATTAAAGATTCGGATAAATGTGTATATTCTAAATCATTTGAAGACAACACTTATGTAATAATATGTCTCTATGTTGATGACATGTTAATATTCAATGCTAGTATGGATGTGATAAATAAGACTAAAGAGTTTCTTGCCTCAAATTTTGATATGAAATATATGGGAGAAGCAAATGTTATTCTTAGGATTAAAATCATTAAGATAAATGATGGTCTTAAGTTATCACAACAACACTATGTTGAAAATTTCTTAAGGAAATTTAGGTATTCAGATAGTAAACTTGCCTCAACTCCTTATGATGGAAATACTTAACTTTAGGAAAATAAACAACACAATGTGAGACAAAATAGATATGCCCAAGTCTTGGTAGCCTTATGTACTGAATGAATAGTACGAGGCCTGATATTGCTTATGTTGTCACTAGATTGAGTAGATATACTCATAATCCTAACAAGGATCACTAGATAGCATTAAACAAAGTAGCTAGATATTTGAAGGGCAGCACTGATTATGGGTTAACGTTTGGAAGCACACCACTTGTATTAGAAGGATATTTCGATTCTAATTGGATATCAGATTCAGATGAAATAAAATTCACAAGTGGTTATATCTTTACACTTGGTGGAGGTGTTGTATCATGGAAGTCTTCCAAAAAAACTTGCATAGCTCGGTCTACCATGGAGTCTGAGCTTATCGCCTTAGAAAAGGCATGTTCTGAGGCTGAGTGGTTA
>WYDK02000074.1:624435-635355 GCA_009867345.2 Toxicodendron radicans
ATTCATTTTCTGACACATCACTTTATATATAAATATTTGTAAGATTTATTTGTATGTGTAATATTACTTTTATTTTAACAATAATGTTATGCTTATAACTGAATTATTCAAACTAAACATATAACCAGACAAAAAATACACAAAATTCATATAAAATGACTACTTTGTCCTATGTTTTTTGTCTGATTGTATGACTCGATTGTAAGCATAACATTATTTTTCTTTTAATACGAATTATTAAATGGTAAGGGAACTTCTGTTATTTTTATAACTATAGGGGGATATTTGTTATTGAATTATACCTGAGAGGGTTTATGGGTAATAACCTTTATAAATAAAATAATTCTGATTCAGTGCCAACTGCCAACCCAGAGACTACTTTCTCTTTATAATAAAAACTCTCCCTTTCTCTGTATCAAAAAAAAAAGAAAAAAGAAAACTCTCCCTTCCTCTCTCTAGAAGTTCCTCACACTCTCTCTCTAGAATTTCTCTGTGAGAGAGATGCAAGTCATCTCCAAAGCTTCATCTGCTGCCATGGCCTCCTTCACTTGCTCAAGGGTTTTGTTTATTTCTCTCTTTTTTTTTTTTTTTGGGGGGGGGGGAGGGATTTGTGTTTCTTGGCAATTTTTTTATATTTTTGTTTGTGTGAAATTCAGTTCTTGCATGTTTAGAGTTTTAGGTGGTTTTTTGAGTACCCTTTTGAGGGTTTTGTTTGTTTTTGTGAAGATTGTTTGGATATATAGTTTTTTGATGTGAGTTCTCATGTGCCCATGTGGTGAAATCGGTCAAATGAGAGTATAAAAAAATGGAAAAAAATAAAGATTTTGTTTTAGTTTATTTTAAGTTATATCTGCTTTATTTTATTTTGGTTTTGCTTCAGGTGAACTCATGTGTAACGCTTGTTAGTAAAGAACTGAGCTTGTGTGTGTGTGTTTTTATTATTCCAAGTTTTTTTTCCTGTTAATGTTGTTACTAGATTTGCATGATAAGAACTGTAATTTGATGTAAAATTTAAATTTCATTACACAAGGATATTATGAACAAATTGAGTCCAATGAGGTGTTTGATACGATTCTCAGCTTAGTCTTTGCTAAATGGCTGGAAAGACAATTGGGTATAGTATTGATATGCTCTTATGAATTTTTTGATGACTGTATGGATAGAATTTTTAGTTATATACTTAATTTGTGAACTACAAGTACATTATGAGCAATATGGCTCTGATGGGGTGCTGTAAGTTTGTGATTTTGATATGAATCCTAGCATAGTCTTTTTTAATGGCTGGTAGGTCAAATGGGTGATTTGTTGATACGTTGTAATGAATTTTAAATGGTTTTACGGAATACTTTATTATTTTGTGAACTTTAAAGTACACTATAATTGTAATGTTGTGATTTTGATACAAATCTTAACATAGTTTTGTTCAATGGCTGATAGGTCACATGGGTATTTTGTTGATGTCTTCTTATGAATTGCAAATGTTTTTTTATAGATAAAAGTCATAAAGTTATCTACTAGATGATTTTGTGGTAATTAATTTTGGTTACTTCGTTTTCTTGTATTTTAGGGGACAAGTGGGCTTTGTGTATTGCCAGGGACAAGGCAACTTTGCTTTAGAAAGGGCCTCTTGTATGGTTTTATGAGGCTGCTATCGATACCATTCAAGACATTGCATTTAGCTACTAGTCGATCGCTTAGAGTTGCTCAGTTTTGCAGTGTTTCCTACATGTCTTCATCGCTGCAAATTGAATTGGTGAGTTGATATCTTATTTCAGAATGTATGCATAACAGATGCTTCATGTTCTTTTGATCCCCATTTTTATTGTCTTTGGTTGTATGGAATTTGTTTATCTTGATTTTCTATGTATGCTTCACAACTGCTAATGACTCACTGTTTTTCTTGATCACTGACCCCTGTTTGAAGCATTAAAGTAAATGAAGGTTTTAGTTTTTACTAACTGTTTTTACTTTTTTGTTTAGTTTGTGAAGGTTTCTCAACATCTTTTTGGCTTTATTGGATCAGAATGGGAGCGTCTTATTTAATTTATCTCATACAATACTTGAAGTACCTTCATTTTAACTTACAGAAGGATCTTCTAAATAAGCTGCTGGACGTTAACTCCTCGTTAGCACTCTATATTTGTATCAGATAAGTGGTTTGGTCGTAGCCAAATGTCCCATGATTGGTTGTCAATATACTCCAAAACGACAACTGAAATTGTCTTTTGTGGTATTCCTAAGCCCTCCTCTCTGTCCTTTCTTGTACTCTCTTACGTTGGTGTAGTACCAAGTGGTGGTTCAGTTAGCTATATTATTGATTAGTAAAGCTACGTAGGGATGAAACTTCTGGGATAGGTCTATAGTTGCATCTCCGTATCTTTTCTTATTTCTGCTAGATAATTACTTTCTTATTTTAGGTACCATGTCTCAGAGACAACTACGCGTATCTTTTACATGATGTGGACACGGGCACAGTTGGAGTTGTTGATCCTTCTGAAGCTGTACCTGTTATAGATGCTTTGAGTAGGAAAAACCGGAATTTGACTTATATACTAAATACACATCATCATCATGATCACACTGGTGGGAATATGGAGCTAAAAGCAAGGTACGGTGCAAAGGTATGATTATGTTATCACTCTCTCCTTTTCTTCCCTAACAAAACTCCGAATGAGTAATTTACTCTTGAATGTACACCAACTTCAAAATTGAAAGAATTATTTGTAGATTAAGTCGGGGGTTCAAGCATATTACTTCTCCTGGAAAGTGCAAATTTTACTTTGAATTTTTGCATTTATCCAATATTATAGGTTTTCGCTTCATGTGAAGAATGGTGATTGTGTCCAATTTGTTTCTTTCGAAGAAAGCCCTGATCTGTCTCTAAGATTGAATTCTCCATAAAGTTTACAGATGATAATGGCATGTGCTATGGCTGCTTGAAGTGGGACATCTTTTATATGAGTCTGTTCCATGATGACTTAAGTTTTCTGAAATCTATGCTTTCCTTTGTTGTTTGTAGGTGATTGGCTCAGCTATAGACAGGGATAGGATTCCTGGCATTGATATAGTTTTAAATGATGGAGACAAGTGGATGTTTGCAGGTCATGAGGTGCATGTGATTGATACTCCTGGTCATACCCGAGGTCATGCTTCATCACTCAATCACATTATGAAATCCTATGATGATTTTAGAAGCATTTTATAACTTGGAACATAGATGGAAACAGTTCAGTTTTTTATTTTTATTTGTTGTGTGACTGCTATTCTTGATGCATTTTAAATACCAAGTTTGTAGTGTTATATTTTATGATTCCAAAGATTATTTGCTTGTTTCATAATTTTTTTTTTATTTTTTTAAGAATTCATTGATAACTTTATAATTAAGAATATACAAAAAGTGAAGATCATATACCTTTTCCGTGGAATGCTAATTTGGTACTTGTAGTTTTTTTTTAATTAAAAAAAATATATAAAGTGGTATTGATGGTAAAGGATGATGGCTTGATGCATTGTGGCTCCATCTTATCTGTAATGGACATCCAGACCACTCATATTATGGTAGAGACTTAAAGTTTGAAATTGACATTTTCAGAGTGCTTTGAATAGTTGCATATCGCCTGACATAAAATTTTCTTTCAAAGTCAGCTCCTTATGAATGTGGTCTTACATGTCACTGTGGACCTTGGTACAGATTATTTCCCTTTTTCTGATTCGATATATATGTCAATTGCAAACAGGTCATATTAGCTTTTACTTTCCTGGATCAGGGGCAATTTTTACCGGAGACACTTTGTTCAGCTTATCATGTGGCAAGCTTTTTGAAGGAACCCCTGAGCAGGTAAATGATTTACGTTGACATGCTATTTTGATTGTTCATCCTCTTATGTGAAGAAGAGTAACTGCCACCAAGTTCTTCTTTGAGCGTTTGGAGCTGAGAGTGCACTTACAAAAGAGTAGAGGAAATTAAGGTGGAATATTTGTTAATTATATGAAATAAGAAAATTGCAAGGACTTGAGCTATATTGATGATGTTGTTGCTAAAAAAAATAATATATAGTTTGTAAATGACTTAGCTTTTTTTGCGAAAACAGAAAACTCAATTGTTATTATGGTTCTCTATGTTGCAGATGTTTTCCTCCCTTCAAAAGATCATGTCTCTGCCAGATGATACAAGTGTCTATTGTGGTCATGAATATACATTGGTTAGTCTCTCTCAATCTCTTTTGTTTTCCCTTCTTCTTTGGCACTCTGGTGGTGCTTGCTTAATTGTGTAAAGCTAAATTTATAAGATCTTTAACTATGGTCTACATATTGTAACAGAGTAATTCAAAATTTGCATTGTCTATCGAACCCAATAACAAGGCCCTCCAATCTTATGCAACCTATGTAGCCCAACTTCGCAACAAGGGCTCGCCCACGGTAATTCCTTGGACTTTCTCTTCTTTCAGTAATAAATTATAATTTTCTTAGGAGAACTTAATTTTTCGCGTTTATGTGATGTTTCATTCTTAACAAGAGCCCTATTGTTTGAAGCAAGGGTTCTTTACTTTATCATGGATTTGTTTTAGAAGTGAGATATATAAATTGATAATTAGGTATAAGTTTACACAGTTGCAATTGTCACGTTCCATGTTACTAGTTTTACGACCCCATTTCATAACAAAATCCAACGAGATACTAGTGTTTCTTCATTAGTTTCATTTCACCTGGCCATGGATGTTTTCTTGTTCTTATAATTTGGCTTACTTTGGTGTTGTTTCAGATTCCAACCACACTAAAGATGGAGAAGTCTTGTAATCCATTTCTTCGCACTTCTAGTCTGGAAATAAGGCAGTCATTAGGTATTCCGGACACGGCAAACGATTCAGAAGCATTAGGTGTCATCCGTCGTGCAAAGGATAACTTCTAAGACTTCTCGCTAAGGTTAGGATCAAGAGCGTTATTTTTTTTTTTTACACAAATTATGACACATCGTTTCAACCATTGAATTTATGCACTCTAAAATGGATTAGATTAAATTTGATATATGTCTATTGTCCAATTAGCATAAGCTATGGATATCAAATTTAATCTTAAAAGTTGTCATAATTTGTGTAAGAAAAAAAAAAATGTTGTTGATCTTACCATTGTAGTTGTAATATTCTCCCTTTGTATAAAGAGGTGAGTTGATACATATGTCAAATAGAACACCAATGTTCCCAATGTAACTTTTTTTTTTTTCCTTTTCTTTTTCTTCTTAAGAATTTTAAGATTTTTATTTGAATTTTTTTGCATTTTGCCTCATTTCTTGGCCATTTCAAGTGATAAATGTCAATATTTCTTGTTGAATTTCTTTTAATAAGATAATGCATTTAGCTTATTTTTGCTAGAGTTTATTTTACAAATGGGGGGTTGTTAGTAAAATTTTGTTTTGATTAGTCATTAAATTGCCAATTATATAAAAGGATTAATCATTATTGACATGTTCTTCTTTCTTGTTTATATAGCTATTGGGCAAAACGAGTATGAGTAATACTAGGCTCTCAAACATCACTCGCAAGCCTTCACGTGCAGTTCGTAATTGTAGCAAGCAGGGGGGACTTATTTTATGAGTTAACCAATTACGAACTGTAACGTGGAGGATTGTGAGGGATGTTTACTAACATCCTATACTAGCTGACGTGGTGGTGACATGATAGATGTCGTTTCGTCTGTCATGTCAGGAATTATTTCAAAAGGTGGAAGGTTAAAATTATTTTTTATTTTTTTATTTTTTGAGACTGATTGACGTGATAATTAGTTAAGATGATATCTGTTACATCAGTTAGTATGAGATATTAATAAGACTAACATTATTGATGCGCTTGTTATTGTAATTGTATTAGCTATTTATCTTAATATTTAGTTTTATGGGAAAAAATTATATAATAAAACCTATAAGTAGAAAAAATTTATAAGCCTTCAAAAAATAATTTAATTTAGAAGAAATAATATACTTTTTTCAAGAAAATTGTATTCTCTTTTAATTTTATTCGAATAACTAAAATCAATTTTCTTTTGAAAAAAAATGGTCTTAAACTACTTAAAAGGCATATAAAATGAAAATTAATAGTCCATATAAGCATTATAAATGGTTACACTAATTGTTTTCTATAATTGAGAATAGGGATTAATTATATATAAAAAAAATATTTATATTTAACCATTTTTTTTAAACACCATTGGATTGAAAAAGATGAATAGCTCATAAATAAGGTCAAGAATTTAAATTGATTTTTAAAATAAAATAATAAATTAAACAGCTATAGATATGTGGGGTTGTTGAAGAAAGTGGGGAATATCATAAATTAGTCAATTTTTCAGCCCTTTTGGTTGCATCTTGCCATCTAACCAACAACCTTGCACAATATCACTTTGTAAATAATAAAATATTTTTATTATTAAATTGAATTGTGTTACAAAAAGTTTAATAAAAAAATATTAAAATTAAAACATTATTTAATTACAAAAAATATACTAAAAAATTGATATACAAGAGATTGTTGATAAAGTTAAAAAAAACTCACATTATTTATTAATATTTTAGTTAAATATTTTTGTTTAATATAGTTAATTTAATGTTTCTTTTTATAAAATAATTTTTCCAATTGTTGAATTATTAATTTAGTGGTGCTTTTTAGATGTGGATAGGTTCACCTAAACACAAACTTCCCTTATAGCTTCATTTATTTTATTTTATTTATATTAATTAATTAATTTATCTTCACCAATAAATTGACATAACTTTCTGCTTTTCAAGAAACTGACATCATAAACTCCTATGATTGTGACTCGACTCCCATTTCAAATTTCAACCACTGTTTAGCTAATATTAGAAGTTCGGTATTAAATGTTTTTAAATTCATCATCAAAATTTAATATATAGTCCTAAAATATATTCCAAATTTAACATTTTAATTGATGTGTCGTAGATGTATCACCAGCGTATAAGTGAAGAGTGTGTCAACATGATATAAATTGAAAAAAAATGGTTTTCATTTAAAATGTGTAGCATTGAAAATAGTGTTTTTAACCTGGTTTGGCCGGTTTAATCGGTCGGACTGGGAACCAGAGTTTTCGACAATTTAACTGGTAAAAACAGGAAATTGGGGTGTCAAAATTACAAACACCTTTTGTCTCTTCCACTCACCCCCCCTGGTTAAATGAAAATTGACGATCGACTAGGAGAGCGGCAACGACACACTAGGGAAGTCACGTGAAGGCAGTCGCACAATCACAGTCGCCTTTGGTCAAGGGATGTGTTTACTAGATTTCAAACCTATAGTGACTGATGTATTTATCAGAGATGTCTTTATTACCCGAGTTGGTTTTGAAAACATTGATTGAAAATAGAGTGTTTACAGTCGTACACACATAATAAAAACAAAAGGTTTTTTGTAAACCTAATATATATATATTACACTCTCTTTCGAAACGATAGCTATTTTAGATGTGTAAACATATTTTTTATTTATAAATTTATTTTTATATTTTACTTAGATAATATAAATCTCTTTATATTATTTTTTTTGTGTTAAAATAAACAAGAAAAGGGTAATTAGGTAAATATTTATTAACTCATCATACTATGAACTCCAACAATTCAATAACGTCAAGAAAATTTTATTATTTCTAAAATTTCATGCAAACTTTTGTTAATCGATTAAACTTTATAAGGATCAAGAAAACTGAAAACCTCCCTTCTTTTTATGTTTAATAATTTTTAAAAATTAAACATAAAATGATGTAAAACTAATAAAGTTCACAGAGCCCCACAGTATGATTCCGTAGGCCCGCACCTATAAATACTCCTTAGTCAACAAAGAAAAAGCGACTCATAAAACGTCTCTATACACTAAAACACCAAAACTTATTTTCCCCGCCAAACCCAAAAAAACACACTCGCCTCTCTCTTTCGTCGAAACGACACGCCGTTTCACTTCTTCGAAACAAAAAACGCGAAAATGGTGTTAAACGACGTGCCGTTGAACGCGATCCCTACCACCTGCGTCGTCCTCAACGGCCGAGGATTCGTCGGAAGATCGCTGGTGTCTCGCTTGCTGAGACTCGGCAACTGGATCGTCCGAGTCGCCGATTCCGCTCAGTCTCTCCAGCTCGACTCCTCCGAGTCCGACTCGCTCCTCGCCGATTCTATCTCCTCCGGTCTCGCTGAGTACCGGCAAGTCGATGTTCGCGATGTGTCTCAGATCAAACGAGGTTTGTCGAAATTTGAAATGTAATTGGATTATGTATGTACGTAAGTTACGTTTGTATGTATGTATATGAATGTGTTTTTATGTGTTTTGGTTTCTGTTTGGTTGCTGAGAAAATGGAGGAAAAGAATATAGTAGAATTTAATTGTTTGGACTTTTAATTGGAGTTTATTTTATTTTGTAAGTTTTAAAGAGTATTTGGAGACAGGAAAAACAAATAAATTAAGAAGGTTTATATATATATATATATATATATATAAGATTATGTTCGTATGTATATTGCACTGGTTGCTGAGAAAATTTGATGATGATATTATTGAATTTAAGTGATGGAATTATGATTTATTTAAAGAGTATTTAAAGACCAGAAAAAGGAGAAAACCATAAATAAAATAAATGCATATTGTGTGAATTTGTAAAGCAGTGTTTGGTTGCTTAGGAACTTGAGAAGCGGAGAAAATCAGAAAATATTTTAGTTATTATTGTTTTGCTTTTGTTACTGTCTTTTTAGCTGTTATCCTTGTCCAGTTCCTAGACTTGCTGTTGAAGATAACCTGTGTGTTACACTTTATATCCACATTTTGCAGCTTTTGAAGGTGCTTCTGTTGTGTTCTTTATGGATAGCAGTGATTTGGACGCCAGTGATTTCTACAATTGCTACATGATCATAGTTCAAGGTAATTGGGATATCTTGATGAAATGAAGATCGTAAAGTTAAATCGTGGGTCGAACTATTTTATTGAATGCAATGATATCAAAACGGTGTTTCGATAATGTTTAGTGTCACACTTTTAACATATCATTTGCTAACATATTATCAGTAATTTAGCACGACATTATGTGCTACAAGTGTTATGTTGTATGTTAATGAAATGCACCATTCTGGTGATGTTATTAGGATGGATATCCCTCTAAATAATTTTTAACGGAGTAATAATGGTTTACATTTGGACCTAACATTCAGGTGCAAAAAATGTGATCAATGCTTGTCGAGAGTGTCAAGTTAGACGGCTCATATACAACAGTACTGCAGATGTAGTGTTTGATGGTTCACATGATATTTATAATGGAGATGAATCTTTGGCATGCCATTGGAAAGTAAGTTCTTCTGCTTACTACATTTCTCTTATAAAATGTTCTTCTGACATGTCTAATCATCCTTTGATCTTTTGATATATACCTAATACAGTTTCAGGATATGATGTGTGACCTTAAGGCTCAAGCAGAAGCTCTTGTTCTGTTTGCCAACAATATTGATGGTCTTCTGACATGTGCTCTTCGTCCTAGCAATGTTTTTGGACCAGGAGATAAACAGTTTGTGCCTTCTCTAGTGAATTTAGCCAAATCTGGTTGGGCAAAGGTTTGATATTTTATGTTTGATTAACTTACTTTTTCTTTGTTTTATGCAGAATTTTCTGTAAGTTGTCAGATGTGATGGAAATATTTTATTTGAAGTATACTTGATGATATTTGACTACAATAATAGACCTTTTTTCTTTTTTGAACTTTATTTATTTATTTATTTTTACTTTTATCCCCTAACCTATATTATGGATGATTCTAGGATTTGCCCTCAGATCAGAATCTGATTATATTGAAGTACATTTTTTTTAAGAAATTCTTTTTGATAAGAAACTATAAACTTTGTATTAAAATAGCATTTGGTTTTGTATTTCTTAGGTGCATGTAGTGTTTTATTTGGTCTTTTTTAAGTAACAGGATTTCTCATTTCAGTTTATTTTAGGAAATGGTGAAAATATGTCGGACTTCACCTATGCTGAGAATGTTACTCATGCTCATGTCTGTGCAGCTGAAGCTCTAGATTCACGAATGGTCTTTGTGGCTGGAAAGGTAGCTATATTTTGGGCATTATTGGATTTTTACATTTTTTTTCTAAGATCACTGCATAAGAAAGATTTCTTCTTTCAATTGACATGTAGGCTTTTTTCATCACTAATCTCAAGCCTTTGAAGTTCTGGAAATTTGTATCTCTTATATTGGAAGGCTTGGGATATCAAAGGTAAAGTTGCATTCTGACTTAGTTATATTAGAATTTCCAGAGAAGCACTAGCTGACATTAACTGAAATGTTGCATTTACAATATCATTATAGTGGAACATTGCATTCTGGGAAAAATTTAAGTTGGTTCTTGTCTTCTTTCTTGCTTGATTTGATACTAGATGTTAGAAACTGAAAATAAGTTACCAGTCACACACAACCTCATTCATGCATACATATATGTGGAAGATTAGAATAAACATCAACCTTATTTTTACTAATTCATTCATTTGATATATGAAACAAGGATGCTAGACAACTTGAAATGGGTAAACATATGCTTGTGATGTTATTTTCATTGCTGTGTTCTTTATATTCTCTTGTGCTGCTTTGTTAAGGTCGTGGACTAATTCTTTATTTCTTTTTTATAACTACTTTTTTGGATTTCCTGATACAAGGATCTGAACTTGAGCTGCTGCTTCTTTTTATTGCAGACCATTTATAAGACTTCCTATTAGTTTGGTTTCGTATGTTTTCTTGCTTGTCAAATCGACACGTGAAAGGTTGGGCTTGAGATCACATAACCATTCTCTATCGGCATTTTACTTTGTTCAATTAGCCACACACACCAGGACATTTGATTGCACTGCTGCACAGAAACATATTGGATACTCACCAATTGTCTCCCTGG
>WYDK02000074.1:658873-669172 GCA_009867345.2 Toxicodendron radicans
CATAAAAAGTTAAAGCGTTGAAAAGATGACTTAGAGCTTTTACATTATAGAGTACACATACATTTGATTTAGGGATGGCTACGGTTTTAGAGCTTTTACAGTATAGAGTACACATACATGAGAGAATGCGGTGGTGGACTCCTGCAAGTGGTTGCCGACGGTGAAGCTTGGTGGTTCAATTCTAGGGCGTCTGAGAGTGGTGGTGTGGTGGCGCAGGACTCGTTTTAAAAATACGAAATAGAGAGATTTGATTTAGGGTTTTAAAATATGAAAAGAGATTTGATTTAATTTGGACTATCATATTTGATTAAGGGTAAATATAAATTTTGAAATTTAGGGAAATGAATTTTTTTTTTTTTAATTTTGGGGAAGGGACGTGGTAAATAGATGATGTGGCTGCTAGGTGGCATATGTCATGTCATATGCTATGTCACTTTGTAAGCATCTCTTTGTAAGAGACTTTGTAACTCTAGCATTATCCATAAATTAAATTTTATCATATTTATATCATTATTTGTGTTATTTATTTATTTTTAATTTGTATTTAGGTTAATTTGATTATTCTTTATATTACAATATTTATATACCCAAAATTGGTAATAATTATATAATTAAAAAAATAATGAAAAATTAAAAACAAAACTTCATTACATTGTAAATATTAAACTTCAATAAATAAAAATTTATTATTATTAATTTAAAAACACTCAAATAAAAAAAAAATATAACATAAAGTAGAATAACATTAAAAGAAAATACAACATAAACTAGAATAATAATTTAATATGGTGATAAATTAATTCCGGATCCTCCAAGATTATCAAAATATTGGCCTAAACGAGGACTATAGGTTTTTTGAGATCCTTGATTTGTTGTTGAGTTCTTTTTTGCATATTTCTTAATTGCTCATTTTGAAAAAACTCACGCATGCTCGGATCGGAAATTTTATTCAAATCCTCAAATAATTAATGAAATAAATTAATTGTAGAGAATTAATTTAAATAAAAAGAAAAATAATATTCTACAAAATATTATTTTTCGTATAATATTTGATACAATAGATTGAAGATAGAATCGTGATTTACACCAAAAATTACAACAAATTGGTGCAAAAGTTGTATCAATTTGGTGTTTGTGGTTAGAGATGGTCTAAGATGTATATGATGAATATTACCAAACAACCAAGCATCAACAATTATTGGCATTATAAAATCAATAGATCAATAGATCAATGACCTTTGAGCATGAAAGAGTTGATGGTTTCACCTACGCAGAATGATAAGTGGTCATCTAATGACCTAACATCTATGTACTCACTATAGTTAGGTTTCACTCCACTTGACTCAACATTATAAACTTTGAACACAGAATCAAGAACAATTTCACTCAGTGTTCCATAACCAACAAATATAACCCCAAATTTTAAAAGTTAAATGTAACAAAAAAAAAAAAAAAAAAAAAAAAAAAAAAAAAAAAGAGTAAAGGGTCTATTCGTTTATGAACTCCCCATTTTATTTTCATTTTTTCTTCTCTTTTTAACCCAAAATTATTATTTTAAATCAAGATTTCAACAAAGAAATTACAAATGAAAAAAAATTGATATATTTAAGACACTTTTTGAGACGAACAAAATTAGTGTTACTTGGAATGGGTTTTATCAATTGTTTATGTGATAAATTATAATGACTGTCTTTTTACCAGGGATAGAGGGTGCAAATGTAACTTTTTCTAAATTATAATGACTTATTAATAAAAAGAAACAGAATCAAATCTTGAAGAATTTACCGACAATAACACACAACAATTTCCACCTGAAGAGAGCAGAGAGCAGATAGATAGAGAGCCTAGAAACAGTGAAAGAAGTTAGGCAAAATCCTAATCAGAGAGATAGAGAAATGGGTTTGGAGAGTATTGGAGATCTAGCTTTGAACAAAATTTTATCAAAATTAGACCCAAAACACACCGCTATTGTGGCTTGTGTTAACAGAAGGTTCAGGTATTCTGCCTCTGAAGACTCTCTGGTCCAAAATCTGCTTGGATGAACTTGGTCTTCATGCCCCCTCTTGATCTTCATGGCAACTCTCTTCCTTCCTTTAAGGTTTTATTTTTATTTTATTTTATTTATTTTTAATTTTATTGTTTTTGTTTTTGTATTTATAGGTGATATATAAAGTGGGTTCTGTTTCTTATTGGTTTGTTTCATGTTTATTTGTTTTAATTTTTATGGTTTTGGGTTAGAGAATGAAAGAAAATTAAAAAGAAGAGATTTTTGGTGAAAATGTTGATGTGGGTCTCTCTGTTTTGCCTGTGTGTTTGTTGATGTGGCGTGTGCTCTTAGGGAGAGTTTGTATGTTACCAGATGTGAAAATCCCAGTAACGTTACTGGAATAATGGCTTTTACTGACGTGTGACATCTCTTTTGTATATTGTGATATTAGTGATATTCAATGCGTATTGCTAACCAACAATGTGTTACTTTGGTTGATGGAAGTAAAAGTCCCAGTAACGTTAATGGAATAATGACTTCAAGTGATTTGTGACATTGCATTTGTATCCTCTAATGTTATATTAGTAGTATTCAATGTGTATTGATCGCTCAACAATGTGTTACTTTGTTATAGTGAGTAAAAAAATCCTGGTAGCGGTTTTTAGTGATGTGTGACATTGTGATAGTATCTTATTACTAGTTATTAGTGATACTCATATTATTAGTGATACATTAATGTTACTATGTCATTTTGTTACCAATTAACATTTAATGTCGCTATGCTACTATTGCGACATTGTACATTCATGAAAAATTTTGTTGTTATTGTTGTGTTGATGTGCTTTAAAGCTGACGGGTTTGGTTAGATCTTAAGGGCCTTATCTATCAACTTGAGCTTTTAGATCAAGGTTCGTTTATAGGATTTATTAGTACTTTTCCCTAAATTGTGAAGTAACAGTTTACTGACTGCTCTCTCAACTTCTCTCCTCAGGTGACTTACCAGATATGGAAGGAGTCTTTTAATACGTATCCCTGGCCTCTTGTTAAACAGGTTAAAAGATGTTGGGATAGACTTAAAAACTGGTTGACCATTAACCTTCCAGAGGCAAAGGCTACACTTTGAAGGGGTGCATCAGAAGCAGATATCCAAGAGTTAGAGAAAATTTTGAAAGTTAAATTGCCTGTCCCCGCAAGGATTCTGATGGCTTTTGTGATGGTCAAGAATGCTCAGCTAAGGATTTTGATAGTCTAGTTGGTTTGGGTCTTATTGGTGGCTACCGTTTTTATGAACATTTGGTTAATGTGTACCTGTTGCCTTTAAGTCGAATAATCATGGAAACACGGGAGATTACAGGTGACATATCTTTTAACAGCAGATCTAAGGATATCCTTTTGGCTGCTTCTTTGACGCCTAGTTATAAGTTGTTCTTCCTCAACTGTGCCAATGACCAACTCTTTGTTGGTACTAGGAATCTTCTCCCAGATGGAGAAATGCTTCCATGCATTCCAAATGATCTGATAAATTTGCAAAATGCGAGCCGTGATCAGCAGCAGGATGCGATGCTACTATGGTTAGAAGAGCATGCCCGACGCTGAGAAAATGGGATTATGAAAATTCATGAAGAAGAAGATATCCGAAGTATTAACCTATTTCCTCAGGAACCTCCCCTCTGTTCTACTGCTATAACCAATGGTGTGAAGGTATGTACTGCATTGCCTTTCATATGTAGCTCTTTTGCCCTTCAGATTTTATTGTACTCTATATTAATATGTGTACCATGACACGGTTATCATAGATAATTGCAAGTGATATCCAAAAACCTTACTAAATTGAAACCTTTTCTTTCTTAAAGTTAGCAGAATGTATTTTATCATGTGTAATGTCTAGTCACGGTGCTGCTTCTTGTAATGTATCTACTCATATGGAAAAGTTTTGTCTAGTTTGCAAATTACTTTAAGAAACACTCTTATTGGTTCTAGACTGCTATGTTGCCGCTGCTTTCTGCAGCATGTATTGCATTTTTGTACAAACAGTTCACAATGAGTCTGATGTGCATATACAACCAAATTGATGGATGATATGCATTCTGTTGACCTTTTGAAAACACTCTGTTATAAGATCATGTTATTTAATAAGTGGTGTAGAATCAATTTAAGTTATTTAATAAATTAATTTTCGTAATCAGAACCCTAAATTATAGTCAAACAAGCAAATCCTAGCTATGTTTTTACAGGGTTACACCTCTTCAAGTTTCTAAAACAATTGGTGCTTTTTTAATAAGTATATATTATCAATTTCACATCTTGCATGATTGAGGAGTTTTGGATGAATTCCATTTGTTGTGTTCATTTGAGCCCAGAATTTTAGTGTTTATCATCCTAGCAATTTAAGCTTGGACAACGTAGGATATTTGCACACTCTAGCAGCTCCTGTGTATTAAATCTATGGCATATAGAAGGTATTTCTTTTATGAAAATTCTATAGGTGATATAAAGATAAAATTTTCAAAGTCATCTTCTTGTTATAAACTGATGATACCTAATAAGGAGGGTGTAGGGAAAGGGAATTTTGGTAGCAAGTAGTGGATTATGGGGAAGCTGGCAGGAAGTGTCTACTGGTATGAGGTGTCAAAGTTAGTTTTAGGAGTGGACAGATGACAATAGGTGGCTGGACAAGCAGTAGATTAAAAAGGGGAGAGATATGCGTTTGGGGTAGGGTGAATATTGTGGGAAATTGTCTGGGGAGGTACTGGCCCTCGAAGACCAGTAGGTTCTAGGGTTATTTCTATCATTTTACTGTTTCATTGATTATTTGCCATTTCGATTTATATCAAAATATACACTGCTCTATTTCTTGTGCTTGTTGGATCGTTGGTTTGTTTTAAGTTGCTGAGAATTGTGTGTGGATTGTTGTTGTTGGATTGAGCGGTGTTGGAAGGAATCCTGAGTCCGAGAAAGGGTCCCATCAATTGGTATAAGAGCCGACGATCTTTGGGTTATGGTTGGTGCTAGGATGGAGAGCAGAGTAGACAGTGGAGAAGGAGATGAAGGTGGTTCAAAGGGACATCACCAGGTTGACAGAAAATGTTAATGCTATGAGAGAGATGTTGGTGGAGATGCAAGAGTGGATGAAGAAGACATGAGAAGGAGAGAAAAAGAAGGTTCACAGGAAAGGCAGAGGTCATCGGAAAACGGTCAGGATCGAAATATGGGTCATCGGACTGAAGGAGAAACTCTTATGGTGATGCGACAAACCGGAACAGTAGTCGAATATCGGCGCCATTCTGAAACTATTTCAGCCCCGTTGATTGAAGAGAAGGAGGAGATAAAGATTGCTGCTTTCTTGAATGGGCTTAAAACTAATATTAGAGTTGAAATTAGGTTAGCCCAACCAAGTTCTTTAATCCAAATTATAGAAATAGCCCAAAGGATAGAAGAAAAGAATTGGGCTTCAGAAGAGTTAAAGAGTGAGCCTAACAAGTATGGAAAATCAATTGGGTTTAGTGGGCATGGGCTTGGGTCATTAGAGGGTGGTTTGGCCTAAGGGCTTAATGTAGCTGGGTTTGGGCTGGGTAGAACCAATGGATCAGAAAAAAACGAGTTTAGGGTCCAATCTAATTTAAGTCATATCGCAAACAATTCCAAACAAACTTCTGTAATATCCAATCAGTCGCGATACTCCGGAAGTTCATTGCCGGGGCGCCAATCCTGGGAAGAAGCATCGTCTGGCGCCGGTCACTGGAGTACAAGCTTGACAACGCTTCAGACGATCGATTCCAACTTCTCTCAACTGCGAACAACCTCTTCCGGCAAATGACAAAAGATAAGGAAGAGTTGGGTAAAGAAGAAGAGGTCAATGAAGGAGTGGAGGAGCGGCAAGGTATTGGGTAAACAATTTCCATCTGCTCACCTTGAGGACAAGGTGGTACTGCTTGGGGAGGGTAATGATGAGACCTAGATAATGAGGGTGTAGGAAAAGGGAATTTTGGTAGCAAGTAGTGGATTATGGGGATGCTGGCAAGAAGCTTCTACTGGTATGAGGTGTCAAAGTTAGTTTTAAGAATGGACAAATGACAATAGATGGCTGGACAAGCAGTAGGTTAAAAAGGGGAGAGATGTGTGTTTGGGGTAGGCTGAATATTGTGGGAAATTGTCTGGGGAGGTACTGGCCCTCAAAGACCAGTGGGTTCTAGGGTTCTTTCTATCATTTTACTGTTTCATTGATTATTTGCCATTTCGATTTATATCAGAATATACACTTCTCTATTTCTTGTGCTTGTTGGATCGTTGTCTGTGTTAAGTTGCTGAGAACTGTGTGTGGATTGTTGTTGCTGGATTGAGCAGTGTTGGAAGGAATCCTGAGTCTGAGAAAGGGTCCCATCATAAACCTAGTAAAAAATATTATCTACTACAGGTTCATGCCTCTTCTGTGTTTATTCTGGAGGTGGCTGACCTTCGAGGTCATTCTGAGAAGCACTTGTTTGCTTATTCAATCTGCATGTCCCTCATGCCTGAAGGATGCATCATTGGTGGTATGAATTTCAGCTCCTGCCAGCTGCACCGGAGGCACTGGGTTATTCATGCTAATGACTTTGTAGTATCAGACATTAGTGTGGAGGCTGTGATTGGAGTGGTACGACTCAATTCACTTGTTATTTTTTCCCTGTGCATGTTCAGTGGAAGTTCTGTGTTACTTGTATTTCGTCTTTCGAAAATTTAAGTGGACTCAATTATTACATTAATATTTTCATCTTATTTGGTGCTTTATTAAATTATACGGCCACCCTTATTTTGAAGCCTTATTGACAATAAACGAGTGCTTTGTTGTATCATTGTCAACATGTTCTTGCTGCGAAGGAAGGTGTTTTTCAACATCAATAGGGAATCTTTCTGGGGATCAAGTCATGTTAGAATTTTATTCTTACTGAGGAGAATTTGGGCTTTTTTGAATCTGCGAAATAGTTCTGCCTTTGGTAAATGTCTTTTTAGGTTGGACTGTCATATTACACAAATGTGTTCTGTAATTCAAGTCACACGACTCACCCCCAAATCAAACATCCGGTCAAAGGATTTAGCATATTCTATTGTGCTATAGTAACACGCTTGACAAACTAACAATGGATTTAATTCCTATATCACTTGGAGTTGTTTATAGGAGAGAAAACAGAAAGAGAAAATGATCAAACACTTCCTGATTCTCCTGGCAAGTCTTTCAGATCTCCAGTTTCTTGATTGTAAATCTGTAACCCTACATTTACTATAATGAAGATTTTCTTCTATGAGAAGTCTTGGCCATCTCATTCTTCTCTTATATGTTTGCAGTTTCCACTCCTGTGCCCAGGAGAAAAGGAATTTGTTTATGAGAGCTGCACACCTCTACCAACTTCAACAGGTTCCATCAAAGGTTCATTTACATTTGCTCCTGGCAGGTAATACATATAAGTCCTTGTTGAAGCAGCATTCTTCAATTGAACCTTTATTTTTTGTCGGACTTATAAGAAACGGGCCCATTGATATGTACCAACTGCTACCTTTCAGTCCTTGTTCAGAAGCAATTAAAAAGAACTCATCTTTTATTCAGAAAAAGTATCTCTGAGGAGAATTCTGTTCAGGAAATGAATAGTCCGTGATATGTTAATCAATAAACTTATTCAGGCTTGTCCATTAATCGCTTGCATTTATTGGCCTAGCGAAGAAGAGAATGTGTAAGCTCCTAGACTTCTACTGTTAAAAAGGTCGAGCTGGGGAGGCAACATGTTGAAGTTTTCATATTGTTAAGACCAATCCATCAACCTCGGACATCATATCATATTAATATTGCCATTTTCATTTTCATCATTAATCTATATACTTTTCCTGTGCTTCAATTTGAACCGATTTGTGACTGTAAATGCTTTAGTATCCTCTAATGCTATTCCCTAATGTGTCAATATACTGTTTTTCCAGATTGGCAGACCCGAATGGCGGTCCATTTGAAGCCGAGGTGACAGAGTTCTCCCTCGGCTTAGGTTATTATTATTAATGTCTTATGTTTTATCGGATTTCGGAATGATTGACTATATACATCGGATTTCGGATTTCGGATTTATACTAAATCCAATCTTTATAAATGTCATACATGGAAGCTAACGGTTGATTGGACCACTCCCGCGGAAATCGGAATTAAATTAATGACAACATCAACTACTCTCTTTGAATAAAACAAGTACTGACGCAGCCTATATGGATCTTATAAAACCTACTTTCGTCCCCTGAATTGCTATACGTATTCACTTTGAGGTAGCTTCAGTTTTCACATTGAAACCTCAAAATCTTTTTAAATTAGGTTTATTTCTTAGGGATCAAAGGCTGAAAGTTTTTTTCATTTTTATCCTCAATTAGCCATTTCAAGTAAGTATATGTATGTCCATTTCAAGAGTTGACTTGCAATTGTCTTCAGTTGGCAAGATTCTTTAGAGGTGCATCAATCATCATATTTGTTCTCTATTACTTCAAGTTTGGAACATTGAATGAAACTGCCCCTTTTGTAAGGAAAGAGATTGAAGCCATATCCATTGGATCTGAACCTTATCTTTATTTTCAGGTAAGTATTTCTTTACTCATTCATGTTCAATCTCCACAAAATTTCATCTCTCTCAATGTCTGTGTAATTTATGCAGTGACAAAAATTATACAAAACTCATGAAAAAAACTATTATGTCCCATTTTTTTTGTTTTTTTGTATATCTGTTTGTATAATTCAATTGTAAATATAACATTATTCATTGGTCAAAATAGTGTCTTGGTAATTAGTGATCCCACCTAAATTGGGTTTTTAAATTTTAATTATCGAATAGGTTAATTTTTTTTAGTAATTGAAAGCATTCTATTCGTGACAATATCACAACATACCATAAGTGATTTTAATAAAAAAAAATGATTTTTGTATGGGGGATGATTGACTATATATATATATACAATTTCTTTTCATACAAATTTAAGTGTTAATAACTTGATTCAATTTTCCTTTGCTTCTAGGCGAAGGAAAAGAAGAAACGTGTGGACCACCACCAACGTGCAAAAATTAGATTTCGAATAGAGTAAACGACTTTTTCTCACATGATTGGGTGAAAGTTTATTTTTAATTTAAAATTAATCAATTATATTTTGTTACATCATACTATATGAGAAATGTTGTATAAAAATATTCTATGTGTATTATTATGCATTCCGTTAATACCTAAAATACACTTCATTTTCTTGATTGGCATTCGACGAGTCACCAAGAGTTAGGGTAAGAGAGTTTTTGTAGGGTGGAAGCTGATGGATCGAATGGTGGTAACTGATTGAATATTTGTCTTCGAAATCAGTTGGAAATCAACTAAGAACAAGAAACATTAGTTTTGTCATGACCGACGATCGACAATAAATCAGGTGTTGGAGTGAGAGGAGTTTTGTAGAGAGGAAATTATAGGTCAAATGGTGATGACGAAGAGAATTTTCACCGTCGTAATCAGCTTTGGATAGTAATGAAATATAAACTTTAGGTGAAAAAATGATATTTTGAAACTTTTTGGATAGAAAATTGTCACAAGGCAAACTTTGAGTGGGAAAATATCGTTTACTCGTTTGGGAACACCATCACTCCCTTCTAACTTTTTGACTGGCAGAGGTTAGAAAAAGAAGGAAAGTGCAAAGAAAGAAGAAGAAGAATAATATACTGTATCAAAGAAGAAGAATAAATCCTATCTTTAGTATACAAAAGAAAAAAATATTTCAATATTTTTTCTTTTTTCTTTTATAAAAATAAAAAATTAAGTAATCAAGAATATATCCCTTTATTAATAATGTTAAACTTATTACCGAGATCTCAATTTTGTATAATTGTATCTCAACTAATTTTTGATTTTATAGTGTGAAAATAGAAATAACGTCTGAAGTGAACTACTTTTAACACGCAAAGGAAAATATCTATCAGATTCGGATAATGATATCCGAAATGTAGCCGCTGCCACCACCACCACCACCACTTCTTTTTATCACTTTGACTGCCAGAGTTTAAAGACAAAGAAAGAATTGAAAGAGCTAGGAAACCACCACTCACTCACTCAAATTCCTCTAACTGCCCCACAGTTGACTTCCCCTATTTCTGTGTTGTTGCGGAAGATAAAAGAAAACGAACAGTATCGGACTCGGATATCCTACAATATTTCAGCAATATAATATTTATAAAATTATTTTGGATCATGAAGTCCCACCACCATCTTTGACTGACAGAGGACAAGGAAAGTGCGAAGAAACAACCACTCACTGACCCTAATTCCTACATATAC
>WYDK02000074.1:728870-750952 GCA_009867345.2 Toxicodendron radicans
AACCAGAAGACTATAATTTTTATATATAGTCTTGATTTTTCTGAAATCCTGACCTGGATTCCTCATGTAATCCTACAGTAATGTTGGAGTTGTAGTGTGAAATTAACCACATGATCCTGCAATAATGGACTCTCTCTTCAACCTTGTGGACTCCACCTTGATGTTACAATACATCTCACTAAATTTTCAGCTTTGCAGATCAAATTAAAAGCTCCGAAACATCATAAATTCATTACATTAATTTTTTTTTGGTCACAAATTTAAAATATCTTTCGGATGGTAGAAGAATCTTTGAGAATAATTCCATTTTTTTAATGTGTTCTGATTTCTTGTTAGGACAACAAGTCGTGTGGACTCCATCAATATGTAAAAAAAAAAATTGATGTAAAGGTTAGTGTCAGCAAGGACAACAAATCGTGTGGACTCCATCAATATGTAAAAAAGATGATGTAAAGGTTAGTTTCAGCAATAATGTTAGACCAACAAAAAAAAAAATTTTATAAAGATTTTTATGTAAAGTGATTCTGGCAAAAAATGAATAAAAAAGTAAATGTAAAAAGTAAAACTTATTATATTCACTCTTTCATTTATTTTTTATTACATCATTATATTTACTCGCGTGTTTTAACGATTTTAATTGTTAGAATATGGTGAATAAAAGCTTGGAATTTTTTTGCTAGAAACCAATTTGCAAACCAATTCGAGCTGGAAATTTGGATTGACGTGCTTAGATAGTGCCAACTGAAAGATAAGATGAGAATGACAACTGAGAAATTTTCAAAAAGGCATAATAGAAAGTGTTCAATTGTTGAAAGTGAATTTGACAGGTAACAATACAAAACACATGAGATTGTTACTTATGAGCTGCAAGGAGTGCATCGATGCATGTTATATATGTATCAGCCACTAGCAAGACACGAGTCATATCAACGCACATAAGCCTTAACATGCAATCGTTGCTTCAAGATTGATGCATGAACCCAACGACGGATTGAGAAATTTTTGTTAGAGTTGGGTTAAAATAAAAACTAATTATACATAAAATTCATATTCTGTTTTTATAATCGGAATTGAAGGTGAGAAAGGATTTTTTAATATAAAAATTAAGAATATACCGGATTTTATCAAATATATTTAATATTTAAAAGAAAAAAAAAACAAAAGGTGCGTCAATCCAAATATTGTTAGATATATAACATATTAATATTTTTTTAAAGAAATTTGAGGGTGAGCCATGACCCACCCTCAACTTGCTCTGCATCCGCCCTCGCATGAACTAAAGATTATTCGATCGATTAGCAAAAATCTTGATATTATATTCATAAAAAAATCAATAAATAATATGATAATAAAAGAATAATATATATGGATCACGAGTGACATAGCCAGAATTTTCAGTGAGTGAGTTCAAAACATTTAAGTTAATAAATTTACAATATAAAATATACTGAAGTAATAAACATAAAAAATGTACTTTTAAAAGTTACATATACCAAATTATTAATTCTACAATTGTCCTCGATGATTTTTCATATTCTAAAAATGTTGTATAATTGTTTCATTGACAATTCTATCAAATATCTATTTTTTAATATATAAAATAAGACAGTCATTCTACAACTTAGGATTTAATTAATTCTTTAAACCCATTCAAAATTAACTCAAGAACTAACTAAAATTTATTAAAACCCAACTTAAAACAACTAATTAACCAACAATATTAAATCAAAATTCATATCAAAATCTAGGAATTTAATCTTCCAATATCAAATCCATTTATTAAACTCAACAGAAACCTATATCTCATAATGTTTCATCAATTAAGAAAGCTAAAAAAAGAAGTCTCAAATCTTATAACTCAAGTTTTTCTAACAATTTCTATTAACCCAATAAAATTCAACTCATAAACCTATGAAAACTCATCAAATCCAGCTCTAAATATCAAACAATTAGCCAATATATCAAAATTAACCAAATCCCCAAATCTCTATAAAACTTAGGGTTTCATCATTCTTTAAACCATTCAAAATTAACTCAATAACTAACCAAAATTTATCATACCCAACTTAAAACAACAACTAATTAACCCACACCTCTACATAAACAAGATTAAATCAAAACCCACATCAAAATCTAGGAATTTAATCTTCCAATTTCAAACCCATTTATTAAACTCAACAAAAACATATATCTCATGATCTTTTATCAATTAAGAAAGCTAAGAAAAAAAAGAATTTTAAGTAATATATAAAAAAAAAAAAAATTGAGCATCATCTTACCTTGTAATCCAAAGGAGTAGCTTTCTTAAGTATCTAATCAAAGAAAAAATATAATATGAGATAAACTAAGAGAAAACGAAGAAGAGAGAAAAGTTAAAAAAAAAAAGTGTTAATTAATAATTTATTTTTATGAGGTCTGAAGATTTTAAAGCAAGATTGAAGAACAAGAACACTGAAAAACAGAGGAAAAACTAGAAGAGTTCAGTTCGAGAAGAATTGGGAATTTTTCATTATGAACAGTTAGTTACAAAGAAGACTACTTATTTGTATAGTAGTTACAAAAACGTCATCGTTTTGTTTAGCTAAGTTCTAATATTTACGAAACAGCCTCAGACTTAGCTATACTCATGATCCCCTTTTAAACTAAACTGCTTTTACCTTCTTCAGACAAACCTGAACCTTATACAAACATTCCCCCTTAAACCAAAGATACTTCGTACTCTGCATATACTATCATACAAACAGATTCTCCAAGTGCCACTATGCTCATACTTCTCTTCAAACCAGAAACATTCCAATGGCAACACAAGCTATAGACCTACATAGAGCAGTACTTCCATAACCACTGCATCTCCACTTAGAAGATTCACACCAGACAACAAACACAACAAATCATACAAAAATAAACCACAGTCAACATTCTTACTGTTTGTTGCACATCAAGAGCTTCAAAACATTGCTACTGTTTATCAAGAGCTTCAAAAAAAAAAAAAAAAACCTTGCTACTGCTTTCTACACACCAAGAGCTCTTCATCACATTGCTACTGTGTGTTGCCTTTTAACTCATCACCACTAACACTAGGTAGATGAGATGTCACTCCCAATTTTTCTCTGAGCATAGCAAATCGAGTACTAGCAAGAGGTTTTGTTAAGACATCTACAATTTGATATTCAGATGCTATGTATTGAACATGCAGTAACTTTATGGTAACCAACTCTCGAACAAAATGAACATTGATCTCAATATGCTTTGTCTTGGCATGGAAAACAGGATTGGAGGAAAGGGCACCAGCACTTATGTTATCACACCAGATGATTGGAATGTTACTGATTTTAATGTCAACTTCTGTGAACAAAATTTTAATCCATACCAAGTCAGTGGCAGCCTGACTAATGGATCTATACTCAACTTCAGTTAAAGATAATGACACCACTTTTTGTTTTCTAGAAGACCATTGGACTAAATTACCTCCAAGGAATACACTGTAACCACTAGTAGATCTTCGATCTATTACATCACCGACCTAATCAGTATCAGCAAAAGCTTCTAAGTGAAATGGTTTCTTTTTGGTAAATACAATTCCATGCTGCAGAGTACCTTTAACATATCTTAGAACTCTTACATGTTGTCCAGTGTGTTTCAGTAGGCTGTTGCAGGAATTGACTTAGCTTATTGACAGCAAAAGCTAAGTCTGGTCTAGACAATGTCAAATACTTTAAACCTTCAATGATGCTTCGGAAAAGTGTAGGTTGATAAAAAAACTGATCATCTTCTTTTTTCTAATCTTACTCTAGTAGCCATAGGAGTGAAGCAAGGTTTACAATCCTCCATGCTAGCTTTTCTTAAGATGTCCTGAGCATACTTAGTTTGGGTGAGAAGTAAACCAGAAGCATCCCTTTTAACCTCAAATCCTAGAAAGTATTGAACCTCACCAAGAGTTTTCAAGGCAAATTTATCATTAAGATCAGCTACTAATGTAGAGATAAGGTGAGGATCATTGCCTGTCACAAGTATGTCATCAACATAAACTAACAAATACATTACTTGTGAACCCTTCTTATAAAAAAACAAACTCACATCAGAAACAGAATTGACAAATCCCCACTCAATCAAGAAAATCATGAGCTTATCAAACCAAGCTCGAGGAGCCTGTTTAAGACCATAAAGGGCTTTATGTAACTTGCAAACCTGCTTTGTATCTTGTTTGTCTATTGCACAATCAGAATAGCCTTCAGGTGGGAGCATAAAAACTTGCTCTGTCAAGTCCCCATTCAGAAAAACATTATTGACATCCAATTGTTGGATTGCCCAATGGTGATGAACTGCCAAAGACAACATGACTCGAATTGTAACAGCTTTGATGACCGGAGAAAAAGTGTCAAAGTAATCCAACCCAAGAGTCTGTTGGAAGCCCTTAGCCACCAATCTTGCCTTATATTTCTGTAGAGAGCCATATGCATTTAGTTTAGTTCTGAAAACCCATTTACTACCAACCACATTCATTCCTACAACATAAGGAACCAGCTTCCAGGTTCGATTCCGTAGCAAAGCTTCATATTCAGTATCCATGGCTTGTTTCCACTTCGGAATTGATAAAGCTTCAGCTACAGATTTGGGCTCGGAAAGAATAGTATTAGTAGACAACAAAGCTTGATGTGAAAGACCAATGGAGCTTGTTTTTGATCGAGTAAGCATAGAGTGACTATTAAGAGTTGATTTGGATACACATGGTAACACTACTTCAAGATTAATTCCTGAAGACTCTTGATGAGGAGTACAAGATACATTAGAAAAAAGAAGAGTCAGCATATTCAGATGGGGAATCTTGGAGAGAGTCAAAAGACATAGAGGTGACTGGCAATACTGGATTAGCTGCTGCCTCACATTCAGATGATGAATCTAGTAGAGAATCAGAAGACACAGAATTGTCTGGCAATACTGGATGAGTTGTTGCCTTAGTGCCATCAGAAATAGAGTTTTGTAAAGATTGAGATGATACAGGAGTAACTGATACATCAAGATGTGATACTGGCAAAGATACATCAAAAATAGAATTAATAACAAGAGGTAAATCAAAACTAGGACCAATAGATGGTGTAGGAGTGTCAAAAGATGATGGAAGAAACCAACGGCCTACAATTGTAGCCATAGATGATGCATCTTGGGAGTTAGATCCTCCAGCTATAGAAGAGTGAAAACTTGTCTTAAATGGAAACTCTAACTCATTAAATTTAACTTGCCTAGCAATATAAACTCTGCCAGTAGAAGAGAGACAAAGATAACCTTTGTGTACCAAACTATAGCCAAGGAAAGCACATTTCTTTGAATGATAAGAGAGTTTGTGCTTATGATAGGGTCGAAGATAAGGAAAACAACTACACCCAAAAACCCTCAAGTCAGTATAATTAGGCTCCTAATGAAACAAAGTGTAATAAGGTGACACAAAGTCAAGAACTGAAGTAGGTAATCTGTTCAACAAATAGGTGGTTGTACTAAAAGCTGACCACTAATATTTCAAAGGCATTTCAGCATGAGCCAGGATAGACAAGCCAAATTTGGTAATATATCGATGTTTCGTTTCCACTCTTCCATTTTGCTAACGCAAATATGGACAAGAATGTCTAAAAAGAATACCATGTTGCTGTAGATATCCAGAAAAAAGGCCTAAATTCACCACCCCAGTCAGTTTGCAAACATTTTAACTTAGCATTCAATTGGTTTTCAACAAAGCAATGAAACTGAACAAAAGCAGCATAAGCTTTAGATTTTAATTTCAGAGGATAAATCCAGGTGAATCTCCTAAAATCATAAACAAAGATGATATAATACTTAAAACCTTCACATGAGTTTACAGGGGCTGGTCCCTACAAGTCAGAATGTACCAATTCTAAAGGTGTTTGGGCTCTAGAAACAGATACTGGAAAATGACATTGTTGTAACTTTCCATACTGACAAGCTTCACAAAATTCAATTTTATTTATGCTCAAATAGTGTTTTACATTCATTTTGTCCAAAACAACATGAAGAGTTCTAACATTGGGATGTCCTAACCTAGCATGCCATAACAAAAACAAATCCGAATTTGCACTATTACTGAGTTTACAACCAGGAGAAGAAATCGTAGTTGACAGAGCATTGACTTGCCCACAGGCCTTATTGGAAACAGTAGATTCTTCAGAAACCAAAGCAGCAGCAGAATTAGAGACTTTTATTGTGGAACATGAGCTAAAAGAAGAAGAATTAGGCTTTGTAAAACTCAAGGAAGAGTTGCCATTCTTTGAGATTTCCAGTTGATAAAGTCCATCCTTGACTATGCCTTGTAGAAGGATAACTTTACTGATTTTATCCTTTATAAAACAGTGATCAGAGTGGAACTCAACAATAACATTATTGTCCTTAGTTATCTGAGAAATACTAAGCAAATTATTTGCAATTTGTGGAACACACAAAATATTCTTAAGCTGGATAAGCCTATTAGCATCATAAGAAGGAACCAAAAGCATACCTGTATGTGTAATAGGAATAGATTCTCCATTCCCAACTTGCACAGAAGATCCTCCTTGATAACTAGATTGTTGCACCATATTAGAAGCATTTGCGGTCATATGATTAGATGCACCAGAATCCATGTACCATGACTGATCATGAAGAGTGTGGGGAGTGGCAACCACTTGATATGAAGCCGCTGAAGGCAGTGATTTTTCAGGGGTTATTTTCAATGGATTAGTAGGTAAGGAATCCATGTTAGTCTGATGTTGAGAGACAAGTGGATACTGTGATGAAACTGGAGGAGAATATGATGCATGAGGATGTAGTTTTGAACCAGTATGAGAGGAGTAATCATGAAAACCAAGAAATGAAGGATTAGGAACATGTGGTGTATGTGATACATAACTAGCTGCTACTAAAGCTTACACAAGCTCAGTGGTTCTTCTAGAAAAATTGCCTTGAGATGGAACTTGAGTATTATAACCACTAGAGTACACTGGTTGACCAGAAGCAGAAACCAGAAACCCTTGATACTCCTGATCAAACCGATGATAACACTGTAAGGCAAAATGTCCTGCCTTGCCAGACACTTGACAAATCAACTTTGGCTTGAAATAGCCACAACCCCTACCTCGTCCTCTCATCAGATTGTTGTTAAATTGAGCAGCACCAGGGAAGAATCGATGAGATCCTGATAAGTAAACAGGTCTATTAAAATCAATCCCTTTATATCCTCCATTTCCAAAATCGACACTGCCTGTTATAGGATGAGGTGATCTAGGGACAGAAACACCAATGGTATGACTTGGCTGATAACTAACATTCAAAAAAGAGCAATCTGGTACTCCTGACTTTGGCACATATGAAGAATGATGAAAATTAGCTTCGGACCCATTAACTGATATAGATGTAGTAGAGTCAACTGTTCCCTATATAGAAGCAAGTAATGCAGAAGTAAAATGCTCAAGAAAGTTTGTCAAATTACTATTTTTTCGTTCCAACCTCATTTCGTGCTTGTGAAGTAGAAACTGAGCTTCTTGAATACTTGCAGTTCTAATTAGCCACTACTGCATCATATTCTGGTCCAAGCCCATCCAAGATATAAAGAAGCAATTCTTCATCTCCAAGATTAACTCCACTAGCAACCAGTTCATCAGTTAATTCCTTCATCTTTAAAATATACTCATTAACACTCAAGGATCCTTTCTTGGTAGTCTGTAGTAGATTTCATAAATGTAAAGTTCTGGCCTTTGAAAAAGATTGAAAATGTAGCTCTAGAGTATTCCAGATTTCATAAGAACTGACACATTTAGCTACATGCCTGAACATAGCCTCAGATATTGACGAGAATAACCAGCTTACCAAGAATTGGTTAGTTCACTTCCAATTAAAATACTTACGGTTTGGTCTTTTCATTAACTCCTTAGATTCAACAGATTTCTCAAGCACAAACATAGATGGACAGGGATTCTCACCGGTGATGAAACCATCAAGATCATGTGATGCAAGAGCTGGAAGAATTTGAGAACGCTAGTAACCATAATTCTTCTCCACAAGCTTGACTGAAAGTGTCGGAAGTGTTGTACGCACAGTTGAATTAGTTACATTGGCACTACCTACTTGTTCGATTTCTGGTTTGGGATCAAAATTCGAGAATTCAGGATATTCATATTGGCCATTGACGCTTGTCTAAGGCTTTGATACCATGAAGATTCCAAAGCAAGATTGAAGAATAAGAACACTGAAAAACAGAGGAAAAACTAGAAGAGTTCAGTTCGAGAAGAATTGGGAATTTTTCATTATGAACTGTCAGTTACAAAGAAGACTACTTATTTGTATGGTAGTTACAAAAACGCCATCGTTTTGTTTAGCTAAGTTCTAATATTTACAAAACAGCCCCAGACTTAGCTATACACATTATAGGTCAATATTAAGTTAAGTAAGATCATAAATTTTTAAGACTTTTTTTATTTTATTTTTTAAATTGAGTGGGTTCAAATGAACCACAATTGTGAGTGTGGATCACCTTAATTTATATGAAGAGGTTGTATTTCTAATATGGGTCATATTATAATGATTAATAACATACGAAAATACGATAATCAATAACATGAAATCATGATAGTCTATTACTTAATTGTAAATTCGGAACATTGTTTTGCACAAATTTATTACTTTTTAGAGGGTAAGTAGAAACATCTTTATCTGAGAATAATAAATTTTGATAATTTCAAATAAGAGTTTCATTAATTTCTTACTAATTAAGAGGACAGATTATGTGGCCGGGACTCCACCAACCTAAAGATAATGCTCCAAAGGACATTAAATTTCTTAGAAATAGAATATGTTATGTAGAGGATGCATCTTGTTATATTTCTAATTAATGTTAAATTAAATTTTAAATTAAAGTTTATGGAATTAATGAGCAATTAAAAGGGCTTCAGAGAGGTATTTCACCAGTTTACCATTTATGTTATGTAGAGGATGCATCTTATTATATCAGAATTATTAATAGAAGAATTAATAATGCTAGACTTATAACCTTCCCTTACAACTTTGTCATTCTAAAATAACACATAATTGTTTATTTAATGAGGCTGAAAACAAATTAATCAAATATAAATAAAGAAAAAAATGGTTCAAACGATGGAAGAAAAAAAAGGAGATCATCAAAATTTCTTTCTCACTAATAAATTGCCATTTATTAATAATATAGTAGGAGCAAAAATCTTGATATTATATTAATAAAAAAAATCAATAATGGTAATAAAAGAATAATATATATGGATCACCTCAATTTATATGAAGAGGTTGTATATCTAATATCGATCACATTATGATGATTAATAACATAAGAAAATATGATAATCAATACCATGAAATCGTGATAGTCTATTACTTAATTGTAATTTCAGAACGGGTAATACTATTTTTACAACCGATCATACAAACAAACAAAAACATAAGACAAAATAGTTATTTTACATAAATTTTATATAATTTTTGTCTGTTTGTATGATTCAATTGTAATCATAATATTGTTCTTTCATAACATTGTTTTACACAAATTTGATACTTTTTGGAGGGTATTTAGAAACTTTTTTATCTAAGAATAATACATTTTTAGGGTAAGAGTTTTATTAATTTGTGTGGCCAGGACTCCACCAGCCTACAGATAATGCTTCAAAGGACACACTATCAACCAGAAGACTATAAGTTTTATATGTAGTCTTGATTTTTCTGAAATCCTGACTTGGATTCCTCATTTAATCATGCAGCAATGTTGGAGTTGTAATCCTGTAATAATGGACTCTTTCTTCAATCTTGTGGACTCCACATTGATGTTACAGTTATGTTGATGTCAAAATTCACATCAACCAGAGAGATCCAGTTGATCTTGGTTGGAACTGGAACGGATGTGTGCGTGATCTTGAATGATCAGCAATGGAAATAGCAATATCAAGTAAAGAAAAATAGAATTTTAAAGTGGTTCAGCCTCATTGTATGAGTGCCTACGTCCACTGTGGATATATTGCCTTTCTTCAGTTTTTTCCTTTTACAAAGTGTTTTCTTTTGTTACAGAATGCCCCCCACTTTACAACAAAAGTTGAAGTTTATATAGTGTGTTGGAGGGTCGAGCTCACCGTCGGATTCGTGCCACGTGTCAAATTCCAAAGGGAGATCGACGAACAAAGTCGCTCCACGTGTCGCTATTTCCCGATGATAACTTGTAACGGGCGAAGTTGACTGTGAAAGGCATTTAATGCAATTCCTGTTACAAAGCATGGTTTGACTGGGATAAGCATGGTGTTATTGCCAAAAATCCAGGAGATCCGGGATTATGCGTGCCAAGCTTGCTATAATTCACCAAACCCCCACCAACTGCCAAAACGGGAACGTGGATGCTAGTTGTCACTTTTGGCGAGCTGAATTGTCTTGGCGACCTCTAGCTATCAGTCGATCTTCTCACGGAAGAGTCAGGCTTTATACCCGCCGGGCTCTTGTTAAAGAGCATACAATGTCAGGCAGTTTGTGGGCATGCCCTCTATATCCTATCCCGATTTTCAGATGGCTGTCCGATTTGTGCGGACTCTTAATAGAACACCTCACGCAATATCCTTAGGCGGACTCTTCTGAGAATACCCCGCACAACATCTACCCCTAATGTTTGGAGATCGCATTCGGGCTTCGAACACTATAATCGAATGAGTCCGATTTCTAGGGATTTTGAATTGTTCGCCTCGGGGACTATCGAGCTATTATTCAATTTATAATATTTGAACTGTTGCTGTTTTTTCTGAAGTCAATCTGTTTTGACTGGATATATTTTGAGATTTTTCTCAAAATTTTCCAAGTATTGAAAGAGATTTATGTACTTGAGACGACATTGAGTTGGTGTGGGTGCACCTCGAGTCTTGGCCGCAAAAGTTTAATCCCTTTTCAGCGTGTTTTTCTTGGTTGGTTTCTCAAGATACAGATCGCCGGATATCGGGCTTCTTGCCCTCGAGTTCGTCTTAGGCATGGTTATTACCATTTCGCCGATTGAACTAAGACTTCGGATTCCTTAGCATGGGGCATCACTTTTTGGTGAGGTTAAAACCATTCCGCCAAGCGAGCTAAAGTTCAAGATGGAGTTCGTTCCTTTGGAGTGGTTAGTATAAAATTTCGTATTGAATTACCTCGTTCATTGATAAATAGGGGCGAACTCTGCCCAATTACAAATATACGAAGAGCTTGTAAACAAGTCAAAATGAAGTTTTTCACGAGGCTATTGATAATACCTCCTCCAGTGCTCGGCATTCCAAGCTTGAAGCATTGTCGCTCAGTTTAGGTGTTCCAAATGAAAAGTTCCCAGTCTGATTTTTTCTGCGATTCGAAACGAGTCTTCCCATTTTGGGCCGAGCACCCCCCAGTTTGGGTCTTTTGCGGTGGGCACTATCTTTCTGAGCACTAAATCCCCTTTCTCAAACTCCCGATTTTTGACTTTGGAGTTGAAGCATCGCTTAGCTCGTTGTTGATAAGAAGCGAGCCTTACTTATGATCTTGCACAATGTTCATCTATCAGGTCGAGCCTTAACCTTAGTAAGGAATCAGTAATATTTCCGTCGAACATCTCCCTCCTAAAGGTTTTTACCCTGATTTCCACTGGGGCCATTGCTTCAACACCATAAGAGAGTGAGAACGGGGTTTCTCCGGTCGAGGTCCTCGCAGTGGCTCTATAAGCCCACAATACTTCGGGCAGATCGTCTGCCTATCTCCTCTTCAAAGTGTCAAGCTTTTTCTTAAGAGTATGCTTTATGACTTTATTCATGGCCTCAACCTGGTCATTTGCTTGAGGTCGATAGACAATCGAGAAACTCTTTCTAATGCCCAAGCCTTTGCAAAAAGAAACGAATTTCCCGCTGTCGAACTGTTTTCCATTGTCCGTTATTATGGTATGTAGGAGCCCGAACCTGCAAACGATGTTTTTGTAAACAAAGTCCCTTATTTTGCCCGATGTTAAGGTGGCTAGAGGCCCGGCTTCTACCCACTTCGTGAAATAATCCACAGCCACCACAAGGAATTTCGCTTCGCCCTTCCCTTGAGGTAATGGACCTACCAGGTCGATTCCCCAGATAGCGAATGGCCACGGGCTATTTAAAGTTGTGAGCTCTTGTGGTGGTGCTCACTGAATATTCGAGAATCTCTGGCATCTGTCACATT
The DNA here is from genome assembly GCA_009867345.2 of Toxicodendron radicans. Taxonomy (NCBI): domain Eukaryota; kingdom Viridiplantae; phylum Streptophyta; class Magnoliopsida; order Sapindales; family Anacardiaceae; genus Toxicodendron; species Toxicodendron radicans. The sequence continues at coordinate 741,063 of WYDK02000074.1, forward strand.
TGCGGATAAAGTTTGTTGTTTCTTCATATACCGTAGGCCAATAATAGCCTTGGTGCAATACTTTATGGGCAAGAGACCACCCACCAAAATGATTTCCACAGATCCCTTCATAAATCTCCTTTAGGATGTAGTCCGCATCTTCCTTGTCCCTATATTTTAGCAGCGGGGTGTCATATCCCTGCTTGTACAACTGGTCATTTATGAGAACATACCGAGCAGATTTTGCCCATAAGGTATGTGCCTCGTTTCTGTCTTCGGGCAACTCACCGTCCTTCAAGTAGGCCTTGATCTGATTCATCCAATTGTACCTACGAACTACCTCTATTACCCTCTCTATCGGGCTGATACTTGACCTTGGAAGGATCTTCACTGGTATTGAATCTGTGGACTTGTTTCTTATTGAAGAGGCCAGACGGGCCAAAGCATCCGCCACTAGATTTTGTTCCCTTGGGATCTGTCGAATTTTATAGCCCTTGAAGGGTTCTGGCTCAAGTTTTACCCTCTGTAAGTAAATGACCATTCTCTCTTCCTTGGCCTGATACTCCTCTGTTACTTGATTTGCAACGAGCTGTGAATCACTTAGGATAATGAGTGATTCTGTACCCATCTATTTCGCAAGCTCGATGCCCGACAGCAATGCCTCATACTCCGCCTCATTATTAGATGCGGCGAACTCAAATTTTACCACAACCCAAAATTTTGCTCCCTCAGGGCTTTCCAACAACAATCCGGCTCCCACCCCATTCTCATTAGAGGAACCATTCACATACAGCTTCCACTGCCAGTTAAGTTCGGCCTCGGCTATTTTCGAGGTATGATCTCCTCGCTGTTTGGTTCTGTGGTACCATTTCTTCCCCGGGTTGATAGGAGAATTATGAAATAAAATCGCGAGAGCCTGCCTTTTGATCGCTGCCCTTGGAAGGTATTTAATATCATGTTGGCTTAATTCCAGCGACCACTGAATCAATCTGCCCGATGATTTGGGCTTCTAGAGCACTTTTCTTAATGGGAAGTTGGTTAGAACGTGGATGGTGTGCACCTAAAAATAAGGCCGCAACTTCCTTGATGCAATTATTAAGGCTAAAACCAACTTCTCCATCTCTGGGCATCTTGTCTCTGCGTCGACTAATCGTCGACTTACATAGTAGATGGGCCATTGGATTCCCGCCTTCTCTCTTATGAGTGCTGCACTGACGGCGAAAAATGACACCGCTAGGTACAGAAGAAGAGGTCCACCGAAAAGGGACTTTGATAGCAAAAGAGGTTGGCCGAGATGCTTCTTCAACTCTTGGAATGCTTTCTCGCATTCCTCGGTCCATTCAAATTTCTTGTTTCCCTTCAACACCTCAAAAAACGGCAAGCATCTATATGTTGCCTTGGAAACAAATCTACTAAGGGCGGCCACTCGCCCTGTCAAACTCTGGACTTGCTTTACTTTTGTCGTGCTCTTCATATTTATCAGTGCTTGAATTTTTTCGGGGTTGGCCTCAACACCCCGCTAATTCACCATGAAGCTTAAAAACTTCCTCGAACTTACGTCGAATGCGAACTTTAATGGGTTTAAGCGCATCCGGTACTTTCTTAGGACCTCGAACATTTTTGCCAAGTGCTCGACATGATCCACTACTTCCTTTGATTTTACTAGCATATCATCGACATATATCTCCATGGTTTTGCCGATTTGCTCGGCGAACATCATGTTCACCAATCGCTGATATGTAGCCCCTGCATTTTTTAGCCCGAAGGGCATTACTTTGTAACAGTAAATGTCGCAATCAGTGATGAAGGAGGTGTGCTCCTCGTTGGGCTGATACATGGGGATTTGATTGTATCCTGAGTATGCATCCATAAAACATAGTAGTGCATGCCCGGTTGTTGCGTTGACAAACTGATCAATTCTGGGAAGCGGGAAGTTGTCTTTAAGGCAAACTTTATTCAAGTCTGTAAAGTCGATGCAAGTCCGCCATTTGCCAATCTGGATGCCTTACTTCTCTGATGAAGTCGGTACTCAATAACTTGTCGACCTCTTCTTTCAATGCTTGTGATCTCTCCACATCTATTGATTTCCTCTTCTGCCTTATTGGCTTTGCTGCAGGGTCGATGTTCAGTCCGTGGCTCATTACTTCAGGGTGAATTCCCACCATATCTACATGTACCCATGCAAACACATCTAAATTCTTTTTAAGAAGTCAACCAATTTGTCTGCCTGCTCGCTATTAAGCCTGTTCCCTATCTTTAGAATCCTCATGGGATTACTAGTATTAACCGAAACATCTCGCAATTCTTCAGAAGCGCCCGTAGCAAGGTCTTCCTTGTGCAATCGTGGATCAATTGTATCTTCAAGTGGCCCGATATTCGGGTTTTACGGGTTGGCTTCGGTAATCATTATCGTTCTTATCATGGGCCATCTGGCAGCCACTGTGACTGCTGCATTATAGCAGTTTTTGGCGTCTTCAATCGAGCCTTTAAGGGTGCCAATCCTATTATCAGTCGGGAATTTGAGAGCTCGATAGCGGACTGAATCCACTATATCGAAATCTTCTAGGAACGGCCTTCCTAGAATTCCATTGTAAGTCGTCGGGCAGTCGACCACGATAAACTCTTGCATTTCCATTCTTATGCAATCTCCTTCCCTAATAGTTACTAGGAGGTCGATTGCACCCTTTGAGAGAATGTTATCCCCTGTGAACCCAATGATAGGTATCGAGCATGGCCTTAAGTGCCACTCTGTGAATCTTATCTCGAGGAATGCTCCGATAAATAGAACGTTTACCGCGCTACCGTTATCAATCATTAATCAGAACACTTGACTATTTTCGATCATAGTTGTCACAACTATTGCATCGTGAGTGTATCTGGGGTACTCCTCCCACTCTTCCCTGGTAAACCCTATCACTTCGCTGTCCACCATTGGCCTTTTTTGTGGCTTTGTCCCCATTATCATCACCTTGGGGACTGAATTATTTTTGGTTTCTTGAGTATCTATCTCTCGAGCACGCCTCGAGTTGCCAATTGAACTCAGCCCGCCATATATCATACGGACTCTATAGCTGCAGGGAGGTGGTGGCGGACTTTTAAGTTGTTCATTTTCAGTTGGCCTCTCTGTTGTTTCCACTGACTTCTCTTCTTTTTTTACAAAATCTTTCTGATGCCCTCTCCTTATTAACTCCTCAATAACGTCTTTCAGATTTCGACATTCATTAGTGTTGTGTCCGACATCTCGGTGGAAACGGCAATATTTTTTAGTGTCTCGCCTAAATGATGTGGTTCTCATTTTCTCTGGTCGAGGAACCTTCCTTACCTCGTTAGACGCCTTGTAAATGATGGAAAGCGAGGCTACTAACGGAGTATATTCTGCAAAATGGGCTGGCGGTCTTTCTCGGAACTCTTATCTTGGCCTCTTGCCAAATCGAGGCTTTTAGATTCGATCATGAACCCGCCTTTTATCAGTTGAGCGATCAAGTCGATGGTCAACATGATTGCTCGATAGCCCCCTTTCAGAGCTTCTATCGAGCTCTCCACCCTTTAGTGTTTTTCTGCCATTTTATAGAATTGGGCCAGACTCACATGATCTTCCATTTGCAGTTCGTTCCAAAATTCCGTTTGTGGTCTCACTCCTACGATCAATAGAGTCTTGATCGACTCATTAGGAGTATTAACGACTTTGGTCTGCTCGCTCTGAAACCTTCTTCGATATGAGGTCAAAGATTCACCCCTCTCTTGGCGAACATTACTCAAAAAACTGAGAGGCATTGAAAACTGTAGCCTCGCTTGGAACTGCTGTAAATAAAGTGAGGAGAATTGTTGCCAAGAATTAATTGACCCTACAGCCAATCTCTTGTACCATTTCTTAGCTTCTTCTACCAGAGTTACTGCGAAACACCGGCATTTCGCCAAATCGGAGACTTGATGCAGCTCGGTAAAATCATTGAACACGTCAAGGTGTTCTTTTGATTCCCCTTTTCTGTCATACTTCATCTCAGGTGCCCTAAATCCCAGTGGAAGAGGTGCCCGACGGATTTCATCCGAGAAAGGGGAACTTACGATTGATTCCACCCGATTCGCATTGTCTTGGCGAGCTTTCAAGTCGTCGAGCATTTTCTGAGCTTGCTCGAGTTCATTCACTTGGGGATTAAGATTTTGAGCCCGACTCTCTTTTTGTTTGATCAAGGGGGTTCGAAGATCCTCTATCTGAATCAAGGGACTTTGTGCACTAGTGCCCAACTCAGTAGCCTGGTGGTTAGGGTAGTAAGTACTGTCGTACGTAATATCCTGCTCACAGTGCCGGTAAAAACCATGGCCCAGGGAGTTGTGATTACGACCCGACGATCAAACTTGTTTTGAGCATGGGTTAAGACCTGCACGCATGCTCTTTCCACCTTATTGTTTTGAACAAATGTCCATGGGTGGATGAGTTTCACTCATGGCTTGTTTTTCAAGTTGCCTCTCTTGATTGTTAGAAGGGCGGGGTGTCTGGTTTTTAGAGAAAAGGGGAGGAGCTCGATTATTTATGGGTGCAGACGACTCTGAGTCGTTAGCCTGTTGTTTGCTTCTTCCAGTAGGGGTTGGCTCGGTGAATACTGGTTGGTCGGGCTCTGCCTCCTATGTTTTTTTCATCCTTGCCATGTCTTGTTGCATAACCTGCACAACATTAGTTAAAGATTTAATCATGTTAATTAGCTCGCCATGTTCTAGGTTGGAGGGTCCCTCCCCAGAAGCCCCATCAATGGGCAGCAGGTGGCTATTAGCTTCTTCTTGTGCAGGATTCAAGTTTTCATACTGATCTTTGGGATTTTTGGATGTTCTTGTACGGGCCATGCCTGTGTTTAAATTGTTTGCTCACGTGAACGTTGTTGCTGTTGCAGACTGACCCTCCTTCTAGTGCCAAAATGTTGATGCCAAAATTCACACCAACCAGAGAGATCCAGTTGACCTTAGTTGGAACTGGAACAGATGTGTGCGTGATCTTGAATGATCAGCAATGGAAATAGCAATATCAAGTAAAGAAAAACAGAATTTTAAAGTGGTCCAGCCTCTTTGTATGAGTGCTTACATCCATTGTATATTGGCTTTCTTGAGTTCTTTCCTTTTACAAAGTGTTCTCTTTTGTTACAGAATGCCCCCCACTTTACAACAAAAGTTGAAGTTTATATAGTGTGTTGGAGGGTCGAGCTCGCCGTCAGATTCGTGCCATGTGTCCGACTCCAAAGGGAGATCGACGAACAAAGTCACTCCACGTGTCGCTATTTCCTGGTGATAACTTGTAATGGGCGAAGTTGACTATGAAAGGCATTTAATGCAATTCCTGTTACAAAGCATGGTTTGACTGGGATAAGCATGGCGTTACTGCCAAAAATCCAGGAGATCCGGGATTATGCGTGCCAAGCTTGCTATAATTCACCAAACCCCCACCAACTACCAGAACGGGAACGTGGATGCTAGCTGTCACTTTTAGCGAGCTGAATTGTCTTGGCGACCTCTGGCTATCAATCGATCTTCTCACGGATGAGTCGGGCTTTATACCCGTCGGACTCTTGTTAAAGAGCATACAGTGTCAGGCAGTTTGTGGGCATGCCCACTATATCCTATCCTGATTTTCAGATGGCTGTCTGATTTGTGCGGATTCTTAATAGAACACCTCGCGCAATATCCTTAGGCGGACTCTTCTGAGAATACCCCGCACAACAAGTTACAATACATTTGACTAAATTTTCAGCTTTGCAGATCATTTGGTGGAATTACTAATGAGTTACAACTTACAAAGAAATTTCTTAGAAAGAGAGAGAACATGTTATGTACAGCCTAGGTGGCTACAATATTTTCAACACTGTGGACTCCACCTTGATGTTACAATACATTGACTAAATTTCCAGCTACAATATTTTCAACACTGAGGACTCCACCTTGATGTTACAATACATTGACTAAATTTTCAGCTTTGCAGTTGCAGATCATTTGGTGGTAATTTCTTAGGACAACAAATTGTGTGGACTTTATCAATATGTAAAAAAATAATGTAAAGGTTAGTGTCTGCAATAATGCTAGACGTACAAAGAAATTTTATAAAGAATTTTTTGCAAAATGATGTGACAAAAAAGTAAACGCAAAAAGTAAAACTTATCAAATTCATTATTTCGTTTATTTTCTGCTACATCACTTTGTATATAAATTTTTATAAGATTTCTTTGTACGAGCAATATTACTCGTGTGTCAAAACGATTTTAATTGTTAGAATATGGTGAATAAAAGCTTGGAAATTTTTTGCTAGAAACCAATTTACAAACCAATTCGAGCTGGAAATTTGGATGGACATGCTTAGATAGTGACAACGGAAAGATAAGATGAGAATGACAACTGAGAAAATTTCATAAAGGCATAATAGAAAGTGTTTCTGAATTGTGAAAGCATAAAATTTAATCGTTGATTTAACATTTGACAAAATAAGAGTTCAAATTAGTAGAATTTAATTGTTGAAAGTGAATTTGACAGGTAACAATACAAAACACATGAGACTGTTAACTTATGAGTAGCAAGGAAATATCAATAATGCATGTTATATATATATCAGCCACTTGCAGGTCACGAGTCATATCAACGCACATAAGACATAACATGTAATTATTGCTTCAAGATTGATGCATGAACCCAACAGCGGATTGAGAAATTTTTGTTAGGGAGATCAAAATAAAAACTAATCATATATATAACATTTATATTTTGTTTTTTTAGTCAAAATTGAAGGTAGGTCAGGATTTTTTTATATAAAAATTGAGAATGGACTAGATTTTATCAAATATAGTAATATTTAAAAGAAAAAATTAAAGATGCATCAAACCAAATATTGTTAGATGTATAACATATTAATATTTTTTTAAAGAAATTTGAGGGTGAGCCATGACCCACCCTCAACTTACCTGCATCCGCCCCTGCATGAACGAACGATTATTCGATCAATTAGAAGATATTTGTTCGGTGCGATCATTTTCTTCTGTATGTCTTCTTGCATTGATTGAATTTAATTAATCTCAGAAATTCCTTTTAACACCTAATTTCAACATTTAGCAAATATTACTACTAGTTTTCGCTCTTCCAATGTTGCCACAGAGTTCCTGCCAATTATTGTAAAATTGCTTGGAATTTTCCTATCCTCCTAAATTTGGGCCTGCAAACAAATTTGTGCTTCATAATGCTTTAGTTACATAGAATTTTGGAACTTAGAAATTGTATTAGATTAGATTTTAATAATAATAATAATAATAATAATAAAAGATTAATAAGCCAAAGTATTCTGATAGGAAGCAAAATTAGTTAGTAGAGCTGCCTTCTTGAATATCTACTGACAAGGAATCATGTTGGTGTTCTAGTCCATTTTCATGATTTTGAAGAAAGAACTGAGCTTCCTGGAGAGAAACTGAATCATTTCTAGCTGTGCGATTAACAATAACTACAAGATAGAAAGCAAAAGCTCTTCATCTGATGATATGATATTTCCTGAAGAAGATAAAGTATCTGCGATTTCCTTCATCTGTCGCATTAATCACTAATGTCATTATTGCTGCCCTGCCACTGCAATTTTTCAGGATTCACATGCCTCTTATCATTTCAACAAGTTCATGTTGCCATGGCTACACGATGAGGCCCAAGTTTGTGAAGCAATGATCTAGAGGTTTGTGGCTTTAACCCTCTTCAGAGTTTCTCCAAATCTCTAGCCATGTTGGTGTTAGTGAACTTAATTTTCCAACCCTGTAGCTATCAAAACAAAGAAAAATAAAATATGAAATTGACAGCTGCAAAAATACGAGAAACAATTGATACAAGAGTATAGTTACAACTTACAAATTTCTATAGTGATGTAATGTTTTCCAATTTCATCCATTTGCTTCAGGAGATTTCTAGCCCTGTCTTCCCCATTCTTTGTTTCTACAAGCTATTGACTAACAATGGACAATTATCAATATTTGTGTTGCAACTAGGCACCCAACAGTAAATAACGCAACTTTGAGAGCATTTCCATTGGGAAATCACTTATGGAATGTGAGACCGTTCTATTGATTTGGTAATGACCTGAACTTATCAAATCCAATAAGCCTTCTCTGGCAAAATATAAATAAGCAGAACACCTCCTGATCTCCGAAGTTAATGAAATGACATTTAGAGATTTTTACTCTCTTGTAGAATAGACATGAATTTGTCATCGTTTCAAAGATCTCAAAATGTACAATAATATTTTATCCAAGTTGTAAATGTCGTACCCCTGAAATTGAGTGATCACAAGCTACTATAGAAATTATATAAGCCGGACATTTTATTCAAGTCTTTCATCCAATGTGACACATCACTCCCTTAAAGTTGTGTTGATTTCATCTCGACATTCTTAGGGTCCACCTTGAATATTAACAAAGACAAATTAAGAAGACGTGTTTTCCTAGAATAAAAGCGCAATGATGGTGAGAAAATGTAAGAATAAGACTACAAGACTACATAAGAGGATCAAGAAAGAATAACTCACGTGCTTGCATTAGACGAACATGGACTGGTTATTCTACTTTAGCAGGATATATATAGGTCCATTACTTGGTTTTTTCTCATCATTTGAACCACAAGAGTTATGAGATGACAAAGTAGTGAAGTTTTGAAACAGAGGAACCACTTTCAATTTGCAAGTATTCTGCTATCAAGATGCCGTACTCTACTTCTGAAACTAGAGCAATTGTTCACTTGCTTCTTGCTGGAGAAAAAAATTGTTAAAAATACTAAACTGAATTTCATGTATTGAGTGTTAAATTCAATAAAAAATGAGATTGACACAAAATATACAAGTACCTTAAGAACCTCCAGTCTGAGAATCTTGTTGACACTTGCCTCTAAATGTTCCTGCCCCAAATTGTAGAAGCATGAACATATAAGCCAAAATTGTCTAATCAGCATCTAATCTCAAAACTCACAAAAACTAAGCAATAATATTCTAATCTGTTATTCAAAGACCCTCTCAAAATTTGAAAAATGAAAGAAGAATATGACGAATGTACTTGTATCAAGAAGTCCAGAAAATAGAATTTGTCCAAGTTCAATGTTTTTTTTTTTTTTTTTCAGTACAGAGATTGCAATCAATTTACTGAAAAAATATAAAATCAATCATAAATATTTGTGACAATGAATTATATGGTATTAGATAAAATCAATAAAAGTATACTGTATTATATAGAAACCCAAAAAATAGTAGAGGTGAAATTAAGAAAATGGTAAACCATGAATAATGAGATGATTCATCACTTTCTTGCTTGTTTAAATTTCTTTTAAACCTCTCCCACTTTATGCACAAACATCCCAAAAGATGAAACTTTCTTCTATAGTCTTTGGCTCTTATTATTTAACAAGACTTTACAACTCACAAGACTCACTCTTCACCAATTTTCTTAACGAATTAGTTTTCTCTGGATGAAGAAACTGTCTCAATTCCAGTGCATACATTGCTGCCCTGCCACTGCAATTTATCAGGCTTTACATTCCTCAGATCATGACAATAAGTTCACTTACGGAGCCATGAATGGAGCCCCAAAGTTTTTCTAGACTTGAACAAACTTAGAATTACCAGAAATCATTGCAAGAATATTTTCCATCCCTAAAATGATGATACCTGCTGGCATCTCATACAACAAATTCTCAGTTTACAATACCACTGATAAATTTAAAAACGGTACGACAATCTCCACAAACGCGAAGATTTTTCACTGTCCGTATGACTGTTCCAGGAACACACTTTAGCAACCCATAAGCCACAGCCACCCTCTCACTATGCCAAAACAGCTGCTTCTCCTTCTCTTGCTGCTCCGTTTTATGTAATACAGAGCTGGTATCAGGAACATATCCCCTTCTTCTCATTTCACCAT
>WYDK02000074.1:757329-771916 GCA_009867345.2 Toxicodendron radicans
TCTCTCTCTCTCTCTCTCTCTCTCTCTCTCTCTCTCTCTCTCTCTCTCTCTATATATATATATATATATATATATGAGACACCTCGAGTCACGAAGTAAATTTTGAAAGTTAATAAAATTACTTTTGGGGTGCAATTTGCAGGGAAATGAAAGCTTGGAGGGACTTTTAAAAAGAAAGAAAACGTGAGGGGCAAAAAGGTAATTTGCCAAGTGATTATATAAAGGAATCAATATTTGATTTTTGCCCATTTTCTTTCATTTGGGGCATTGGAGGAAAGTTGTAGAGAGAGAGAAGCTAGAGAGAGAAAGTGAAGCATTGAAGAAATTGGGTTAGGATTGAGAAATTTTGAAAATTGGTGAATTTGAGATTTTAGGTGAAGAGGAGCAAAGATCGGAGTTCCTAAGCTAGATCGACATTCAAGGTGAGTGAAATAGTATTAATTATGCATAAAATGTGTTTTGGAAACTTAAATTGATGTTGTGTGTGAAATTGTGAGATGTGGATTAGATGGTTGATTTTGAAGCGTGGGTTTGAATGTTAAATGGAGGGATGTGTTACATATTTATGAGTATGTATGGTTATGTGTGGTTTGAGTAGAAAATGGGTGTGAATGGGAAAGAAAAATGAGAGATTTGCAGTGGACAATCTAGAAAACCTAGATTGTCGCCGCGGCGAAGTTGAAGATCGTGAACTTCGTCGAGGCGACAAGGATATGTTGTTGCGGTGAAGTTCATGTGGACAGTAGGAGAATGAAGATTTTCAAAACATCGTTGAGGCAAAGAAAGTGTCGCCGTTGCGACAAAAAAATGTTGTTGCGGCGACAACACTTAGAAGAATCTAGATAATTCTAGCGATTTGGGGGTGTAACTGTTAATTTTAAAACTTGTAGAGGAAACGTGGGTGTAAGTGTAATAAATCAAAGGTCAAGGGACTAAATTGATATTTTTCATGAATAGATGCATGTGTATGATTATTATAAGCCCATCTCATGTATTATATGTGTACATTTATTTATATGCACATTATGTATATGTGCGTGTGTGGTGATGAGATTTGGTGGATTTGAGAATGATGGGTGACGACTAGCAGACGGTGATTGAGGAGATTCGTACTACCGCATGGTGACAGTATCCTATCGGGACATAATGGACGTCTGATGATCTTCAGACATGATTATATGAATACCTAGGGATGTATATATCTATGTCTGAGAGCGTTGGGGGATCTTCCACGAGTGGGTATGTGGATTGCATCTACCTATACCTGAGAGTGTTGAGGGACGTGTGGATTGCGTCTACCTATGCCTGAAAGCGTTGGGGGACGTGTGGATTGTATCTACCTATGCCTAATAGTGCCAGGGGATGTGTGGATTGCATATGCCTATGTTTGAAAGTGCTAAGGGATCTTCCACGAGTAGTTATGTGAGTTGTATCTGTCTATATCTGAGAGCGCTGAGGGATCTCCCACGAGTGGACGTGAGAAAGATGTTGCTAGTCGGATTGTTTTTACTTAGGACCTCTATCAGTGAGTGTAGGGTAGAGTCCATGGACGATGAGTATGGTGAATGGTGGCAGGTTTGCCTAGTTATTACATGAGCATGTTTTCAGCATTTGAATATTTTATTATATTATATTTTAAATTGTATTATCCGCTCACTGGGCTTCCCAGCTCACTGTTTTTTATTCCCCCCCCCCCCCTCCATGTCATTGTCCAGGAGTCGAGTTGCATCCTCCACAGTAGGTTGGCATTCGGATGTATGTTTCTTTACCGCAGCATCATGCTTGACATATAGTGACTCTGATGCTATTTTCGGGCGTGGATTTTGTATTATAACCTTTGAATTCTATTTGTAATCGAAAATTTTATTTGTGTTTTCTAAATAGTTTCTCAAAAACTCACCCTCATTTCTGGATCAGAGTCCCACAGAGCGCTAGAATCTGGTGGGGTAAGGACCACTCGGGAGGGGGTGTAACATTATATATATATGTTGTGCAGGAAATTTTATAGCGTGCCCCAAGAATTTGCCATCATTCAATGGTATCCATGTCATGTGTCAACCTACATTGAGCTAATCATATTTACAAGTTAGATATTGCTTCCAAGTTCAATGCTGACAACAAGTTAAGCTTCCCTTACAAGTTTGTCACTTTGGCAGCCTATATAAACTAATTTTCTACCCGAATAAAAGGGCCAGACTATCTCTCTTTTCCTCATTCATGTAAGCCCCCATGGGCAATAAGATTTTTCTTTCTTTACACACATACATATCTCATGGAGTGAAGAGAGTAACTTTTGTAATCTATATTCAAAGTGTAATAAACCCATTGAAACAAAATGACAGAAGACGTAGGCTTGAAGCCAGCTTTAAAAATCATTTCTTGCATCGTTTTCCTTATCTTTCTTGCTTATTATCTGTGATTGTGTGGCCATCCGATTCGATCTCATCTAGGGCTATCTCTATTTCACTTTCATTTTCATCTATATATTGCTACTAATCCTCATTATTAATACATGTATTTCACTCTTTGCTAATTATCACTAATCACACTCCCATCTTATTTTATTCCATTGAGGTCAATGGAGTATAGCTGGTTGGTGCGAATTTTTGCGTCAACATTTAGAATGAGGGCCCCTACGCCAAGCTCTCTCTATTTTCCAACAAATTCTTTTCCATCCTCCAAATCATAAGAGATCAATCATTGCTCATATCATCATATCCAACTCCAAAAACAAATTTGTTTCCAGATGTGGAAATTAGAGCATGATAAAGTTTGATTTTTGGAAAAGTAGTAAACAATCGAATTGTATACCTTCGAGTCATCTTTCTAATGGTCTAAGAATCATTCAAATCCCAAGTCTACAGCTCAAGTTATGGTAAACTTACGAAAGCATGCTCTAGTCTCGTAACTGGTAAGTGCGACCTTGTCGCCATATAGCTCGCCAAATTCAGAGCTCATAGTTTCTAAAGCTCGTTTTCTCCGAAGGTTGTTAGATCTAGAGTTCGTAGTTTCTAGAGCTCTTCGTCTTCGAAGCTCGTCAGATCTAGAGATCGTTGTTTCTAGAGCTCTTCATCTCTGAAGCTTGTCAAATCCAGAGATCGTCGTTTCTAGAGGTCGTCATCTCCAAAGCTTATCAGATCTAGAACTCGTCGTCTCTAATGCTCTTCAGATCCAGAGCTCGTCGTTTCTAGAGCTCTTAGTCTCCGAAGCTCGTCAAATCCATAACTCATCGTCTCTAAAGCTCATCAAATCCCCGAGCTCGTCAATTCTATCTCTTCATCCCAAGGTTGTCAGCCTAAGCTCGTCAGTTCTAGCTCGTCAGCCTGAGCTCATCATTCCAAGGTTGTCAACCTGAGTTCTTCAATCCTAGCTTCTCAGTTCTAGCTCTTCAATCTGAGCTTGTCATCCTAAGGTCATCAACCCGAGCTCGTCAGTTCTAAATTGTCAGCCCGAGCTCGTCAATTCTAGCTCGTCAGCTCGCAGGTCAGCTAGTCATCAGCGTAGTAGCTCTACTCAATGACTAGCTCAGCTACTTGTCCCGAAAACACCTCACAGTTCAGTTCGTGGATCAGCTTGTCAATTAATTCGTAGGTCCACAGCTCAGCAGCTCACAGGTCAGTAGGTCATTAGCTCAGGAGCTCGTAGGTCAGCCGCCTAACAGCTCGTATCTCAGCCCACGCTTGGCATAAATCAAACTCTTCAGTTTGATAAAAGCCTGCACCCATCACGCCTGACATAAATCAACTCTTCATTTTGATAAAAGCCCATGCCCATTGCGTCTAGCATAAATTGAACTCTTCAATTCGATAAAAGCCAGCACTTGTTGCGCCTGGCATAAATCAAACTCTTCAGTTTGATAAAGGCCCGTGCCCATTGCGTCTGGCATAAATCAAACCCTTCAGTTTGATAAAAGCCTATACACATCGCGCCCGACATAAATTGAATTCTTTAGTTCGATAAAAGCCCACGCCCATTGCGCCTGACATAAATCAAACTCTTTAGTTTGATAAAAGCACGTGCCCATCGCACCAGCATAAATCGAACTCTTACGTTCAATAAAAGTTAGCATCTGGCATAAATCAAACTCTTCAATTTGATAAAAGCCCGTACTCATCGCACCTGACAAAAATCAGACTCTTCAATTTGATAAAAGTCCGGGCCCATTGTGCTCAGCATAAATTTAACTGTTAAGTTCAATAAAAGCTCGTGCCCGTTGCATCTGGCATAAATCAAACTCTTCAGTTTGATAAAAGCCCGCACTCGTTACGCTTGGCATAAATCAAACTCTTCAGTTTGCTAAAAGCCTTCACTCATCGAGCCTGTCATAAATCAAACTATTCAGTTTGATAAAAGTCTGCACCCAACATAAATAGAACTTTTCAGTTTAATAAAAGCCCACGCCCGCCGCGCCCGGCATAAATCGAACTCTTTAGTTTGATAAAAGCCTACGATCATTGAGACTGGCATAAATCAAACTCTTCTTCGATAAAAGTCAGCGCTCATCATGCCCGGCATAAATCGAACTCTTCAATTTGGTAAAACCAGCTTCCATCGTACTTGTTATAACTCAAACTCTTCAGTTTGAGAAAACGAGTCGTGCCTCGGACTCTTTAAGTCCACTTAGACTCTTTAAGTCCACTTGGACTCTTCAGTTTGAGAAAACAAGCCACGTCAGAGCTCGAGCTTTTCAATTCAAGATTGCGCCATCATACTCGCCATATAAGACAACAACTCCTGCTCACATCATAAATTAGCGGTTCTAAACCGCTGCCTGTGGTGCACCGACCATCCAAGCAAAAGACATTAATTTTTGAAGTCCAAACTCGCACTCAAAAAACTAAGGGGTTAATGTTGTGCAGGAAATTTCATAGCGTGTCCCAAGAATTTGCCATCATTCATTGGTCAAATTAATGTCATGTGTCAACCTACCTTAAGCTAATCTCATTTACAAGTTAGGTGTTGCTTCAAAGTTAAAGGTTGACAACAAGTTAAGCTTCTCTTACAAGTTTGCTACTTTGGCAGCTATATAAACTAATTTTCTACCCCAAATGAGGGGGCCATACTATCTTATCTTTTCCTCATTCATGTAAGACCCCGTGGGCAATAAGATCTTTCTTTCCTTACACATACATATCTCATAGAGAGAAGAGAATAACTCTTTGTAGTCTATATTCAAAGTGTAGGGCACTCATAGAAATAAAATGATAGAGGACATAGGCTTAAGGCCAAACCTCTTTAAAAATCCTTTCTTGGATCGTTTTCCTTATATTTCTTGCTTATTATCTGTGATTGTGCGACCATCCGATTCGATCTCATTCAGTTCTATCTCTTTTTCACTTTCATTTTCATCTATTTATTGCTACTAATCCTCATTATTAATATATGTATTTCACTCTTTGCTGATTATCACTAATCACGCTTTCATCTTACTCTATTCCACTGAGGTCAATGGAGTATCGTTGATTGGTGCGAATTTTCGCACAACAATATATATATAGTATTTAAACTATTATAAAATTAACAAATCAAAATAATAATATGATAAATCAAAGCCTTAACAAATCTAAATAAACATGATATTAAAATTTATATCTCATCATAAGTTTAATTATTGCATGGGTGTTTTTCATTTGAGTAATACTTCATTTACAAAGTCATCATATAAAGATATATGTACAAAGTGATGTGTTATATCATGATTAGTAGAGTGAATTTGACTTTAGTTAAAAAGTTAACGTTACAAATTCATTCTCCCAATCATAGTATGACACGTCACTTTGTACATATATCTTTGTATGAAGACTTTATAAGTGTAGTATTATTCTTTTATTTACCTTGTATAAAATTGTTTGGTACGATATAAATGCACCCATTGTTATTGAAATGTATATACACCCTTATAAATATTTTTAAGAAAATCTTAAAATATCAAAAATTCCCTAGAAAAGTTTTAAAAACCTCTCGCTAAGAATTATAAATATTTTTCAATAATAGTCCAGTGGTTTTTGGTTTTTAATATTTTTAAGGGGCGTTTTTTTATACTCTTTAAGTGTGGGTTTGACATGCTAAGTTAGACTGAATTTATTTTTCCTACTAAATTGGAATGAATTGTAGTGGATTAAATTTAATACTATCACGTGTTTGGTGTAACATTGGACTAAATTTATAATTAATTAGTTAATTAATTAATTAATTATAATTAAATTTAAAAAAAATTAAATTAATAATAAAAATTATAATGGCTTACTAACAATAGTAGAATTAATGTTGTTTCTAAAATAGCGGAGAAACTCTTTTTTTTTTTTTTTTTTTAATTTAAACCTCAGGGGATGAGAAAGCCCTAATAAATAATGTGAATCTAATGACGTGGTAAAACTTTACCGGGACAGTATCCTTACCAACCCAATTGGATTTATAATTTTCATTTCTTCAATATTTTTTTAAACTTAAACTCTCAAGTACGAAGAAGATCTACGTTTCTTGCTTTCTGCTTCTCGAATCCAGTAAGTCACAGCTCTTTGGGGCAATTGAACAATTGCCCATCAAAATTTTCAGTCTTTTCATTTTAGCCCTCCATTGTTTTTGACTTGGGCCGTTCATTTGTGCTCAGTTTGGTTGGTCTCTTCTTTGTTGAAAACCATGCTTTTAGACTAAAGAGAGCTTGAATTTTAGTGGGTTTGTATTAGAATGAGTGTTTTTGTTTTGTATTGATGTTAAATATAGTGTCTTTTAGTAGCTAATAATTGCTTATGAAATGCTTAGTCTTTTAGAATTTCATTAATTTAAGTTCTAATTTCATATCTTTTATTCCCTGTTGTGGATTAAATTTGTTATGTTTTGCTTTAATGTAATTCTGTTTGGTTCTTTTAGATTTATGGCCTTTTTTAGTGACTCTTAATTCAAACTGTTTGATAAATTGCCTGAGTGATGGTTTTTCTTTTCATTTTTGCATGGATAATTTTTATATATGTTGTGTATTCTGGTTGTTTAGTTGCTTACAAACTTTTTTTTTTTTCAATTTTTATAATTTTATGTTCTAAAATTTGAATATTTTACTTTTCCAAATTCTGAACTTGAATTGGTGTACCCTTTTTATAGCTTTTAGCTCGTAGTATTATTTAATAACGTTTCTGTTTTTCCCATGAACGATTTCGGTCTTTTGAAGATGTTATTTTATTTGAAAATGATATGGATTGTGAAGAAAATAACAGCTAATTGTGTTGTCTGCCAGTGGATTCAGACGATGGAGCTGAAGCAGTAGAGAGCTCTGCTGGAAGGGAGATGGATGTGTATGTAGGAGATTCGATTGTGGAACCATGTGAGGGAATGGAGTTTGAATCTGAAGATGCTGCCAAGATATTTTATGATGAATATGCACGAAAGGTGGGATTTGTTATGCGGGTGATGTCTTGTCGTCGTTCAGAAAGAGATGGTCGGATTCTTGCACGTAGACTTGGATGTAATAAAGAGGGTTATTGTGTTAGCATCCGAGGGAAGTTTGGCCCTGTTCGAAAACCAAGACCAAGCACGAGGGAAGGTTGTAAAGCGATGATTCATGTAAAGTTTGATAAGTCTGGAAAGTGGGTGATAACTAAATTTGTAAAGGACCATAATCATTCACTTGTGGTGGCCCCACGAGAAGCTCGTCAAACAATGGTTAGTTTTTTTTGTTCTTATTTGATTCTTTTTAAATAAGTGATTTATCTAATTCTGGAACGTGAAAAATTTGTTAACTTGATTGTGGAAAGTAAAAGACTTGTTTATATATGAGCATCTTGCTTTAGGCCTGGAAATTCAATTATTGCAAAATTATTTGGCCAGTCTTCCATATTTAAGGGTTTGCAATTCCCTTGGAGCATCCCTGTGTCTATAGCTTCTGCTCTTTTTCAGGACAGAGGTAAAATACTTGTGTCTAGATAGTGGGTGCTGAGTATTGTTGATCCACATAATTCTCTACATTGCCTTTGACAATCTTGTCGATTGTTTGGAAATCTACATTCTGCTTGGCATTCTGAGCTTAGTTATCAATACAAATTCTAGGAAGTTTAATGAACTAACAGTGTTCTAAACCAAATTGAGCTGGTTCTAAACTTGTATAGATATTGTCATCAAAGAGACATTGTTTTTATTGAGAGGAAAGGTGAATACAGAAGGCTGTAATCCTTTCTTATATTAATATGTCCACCAACAAAACATGACTATATTCTCTAAAGTTGTAGTAATTTAATGCTATGAAATTGGAAGACAGAAGCGCAAGAGTGAATCCAAATTTGTGAAGTTAATGTGGATGAGAAGAATTCCATTGTAGAGTTTATCAATGACTTGAAAACGCTTCATCTTGATCATAAAAAGTTAATCATTTTGTCCCAATTTTCAAAATCCACTTGTGAAATGTAAAAACAAATAAGAAAAGATGGTTGTAACCGTAGTGCTAACATAAAACTAGTCATAGTAAGAAGCACTTTAATTGGGATTTTAAATGCACTAGCATTTATTTCATATCGAAAAGAAAAAACTTGCTAACATTTATGATAATAATGTTTAAAATTGGGACACAGAAGTTGCTTTTATCTAGCATTTAGATTTGCTGTGTTTGAAGGTCCTTTTTATAGGCTTTGTTCTGTCATTATTATATGCGAAACTTCAGTTTAAGCTTTGCTTCTTGTTCTCATAACTTAATGGAACCAGAACTTTCACAACATTTCACAAGTTTCCATTGTACTATCTGTTTCTTTTTCTTCATTTATTTTACTGGTTTGGTATTTTCTAGTCTATTTGGACATGCATGCATACAGACAGACATTGCTGTGTGCTGGTGTATTGGACTGTATTTGCATTAGCATGTATAAGTCTGTTCGTGCACGATCTAGTTATGTATTCTTTTTTTTTTTTTAAATCATTGAACTCCAGTCATAAATTGGTCATGCAGAGCGATGCTATGCATGCCTGCTTTTTCTCTAACCACTAATTACAAAATAACTCCTTTTTAGTTTAAATGCAACGTAATTGTTTGCTGTGTTTTCACTATTGTAGGATGAAAAGGATAAGAAAATTCAGGAATTGACTACAGAGCTACGACATAAGAAGCGGCTATGTATAGCATATCAAGAACAGCTAACTGCATTTATGAAAGTTGTTGAAGAGCATAGCAACCGGCTATCAAAGAAAGTTGAGAATGTAGTCAACAATCTAAAAGAATTTGAATCCATAGAAAAGGAGCTTTTGCACCATAGATAGCATTAAAGTGAGTATTCAGCACCATTCTTAAATTGGCTGTGCAATTTTCTGTTCTCTTTTCTCTTCTTCTGTACTGCTCAGGTTTATATGTGTTTATACAAGTTGATTTCTTGTAGCAAATTAGGCTTTTTAGTTTGTTGCTTTAGATGATTTTAGTTGAATGTACAATATAGTTGGCAACTTTGATGATTTATACCAGTAATTGTCACAAAATCATGCTTTTATTTTCCTTTACGTTTTTTTTTCTTTTCTTTGGGCTGATTTGCTGCTACCTCATGCAAAATTCTATAGTAACGATTGAGATGCTTGCCGACAACCCAAAAGAGTAACATATGTAGTAAAGTACTAAAGTTGTCTACTTGTCCTTATATTGTAAGATCGAACTCGTTTTTATGCGATGTGGAATATGACATTTGACCGGGCTTTAGCCTTATTGTTGTCATCAGATGTAGTTCTCTTGATACTTTCTTAAAGTTTATATTTTGTAAATTCGATGTTAATTTTTTTTTTTTTTTTTTTTTTTTTGCATATACTTGAGTAGTTCATTATGTTATACAAAGGCTTTGTTCTGTGCAAAACTTGGTTCTGTGCTTGCCCTTTCACTTGGTGAATTATCTGGGATGCCATGCTTGGATATTTATGTTAAAAAAGGTTGATCAGAAATGAAACAACAGGAGATTGGATTTGCCAAACAGATATATTCTCATTGTAGTTGAATTTTGTGTTGTCGGTCAGTTTCCGATTCTGAATTTTGTGTTGTAGGTAGGGTTCCAATCAGAATCTGTTTCGCAAAATTACTGGCTTAAACTGAGAGTAAGTTGAATTTACTAGATGCTTAATTTGAACGAGCCCGAGTGTTTGTTTGGCACGGTTTATTTATAAAATATTTATCTATTTTTTGTATGGTTAAATTGTTTTTAATAGTTCATTATTGGTATTTTTACATTCATTCAACCAAATAATCAACATTTTTTTTAAGAGAAAAAGGTTTGAACTTGATAAACTTTTTTAGTTCGAAGATAAAGTTGAAGCTGGTTTAAGGGTATATTGGTGAATATGAAAATAAAAGCAATAAAGATTTTGTTAATAGGTATACTATTTTGTAATTTTATCTATCCAACTTATTTAGGCAATTTTTCATCCATGGATTCAATTCAATCCAATGGTGTAAGAATTACTGCGGTGAAATAACTATATATACCATTAGAATTTTAGAAATAAAATTTTAATTAAATGCATCTAAAAATTAAAAAAAAAAAGGATATAGTGCATATAAAAATCATTAAAACATATTTTTACTTTAGAAATATTTACATTATCTTTAAAATAGTAAAGATAAATTGATTAAAAATATATTTTTTTAAATAATTAATAATGATGAGTGTACATAGAAGTGAATTGCTGAAAGAGTTTAACAGAGACAATTAAAAGTTAAAATTTTGAAAAGCCCCTCTAAATTCGATTAATTAAAGAGACCCAAAAGATAACGGGAACTTTCTTTATAGTACCCGTAGCGTAGTCTAGCAACTCTATCCAAGTAAATACTAATGTAGCCACCACTTTCAGTCATAAAGTCTCTGCAAAATCCACACTTTCTCACTCTAGGGTTTCGAAATTCGAAGATTTTCCTTGTTCTTCGGAAAAATAGGTAAAATTTCATGCATTATTGTTTCTTTTTGAGTAATTTTTCTTGGCATTTTCATTTCTGAACCCTTTCATTTATGCAATTGAATTGTTCATTTCTGTTTGTTATCTTCAAAGTTTTAGGGTTTAGAAGTCTTTGAAGGTGTTAAAGATTGGACCCTTTGAGTAAATTTCTTTATGGAACTCTGATTATGTGCTTAAGAGATGGATTGGAATTTGTCTTGTATTCTTTCATTGCGTTGATGATTCTGAGTATACTCATTTTTCTGTTTTTGGGAAAGAAATGAAATTATAAATGTTGAATAAATAATCTTTTCAGTTATGTATGATGAAAATATTATCATGTACCAATCAACACAATTCAATATGCAATATTAACAAACACCAATAAGAATAACTATGCAAACCATACAAGTCATCCACAAATGAGACACAAAATTTAAATCAAGAATCAAGACTAGTAGAGATGTAGAACTCTGTCCCCGGATTGATCACTTGGAATGTGAGTGTAAACGGAGCTCGTTTCATTATCTAATGATAAAGTTGATGATCAAAGCCCTAAGATCTGGTTCTTTGTCTTTGGCTACTGTCTTTTTCTCTCCGCTTTCTTTGTTCTTTTTCTTCACATGTATTATACAACAGTCCCTCTCTCCCTTTTTGATTTGATCTTTTATTTTGGTGTGAGCCATTAACATATGTGGTGGCCTGCTAAGTTCCCCTTCCGCCTCTTGTGGTGGGCTCCATCATACACAATCTGCTTGTACTTTCAAGTTTTTCTTGGGCAATGACTTTGTCATCATATCTGGCTAATTCTTATTTGTATTAATCTTCTCAACCTGCAATAACTTTATCTCTGACACAGCGCTGATCCAATGATATCAAATCAATGTGCTTGGATTTTGAATTAAAAATCTGCTGTTACAGTACACTGCATATTTTCCTGTTTGGAGCCCCATTCCCCAGGGATTTTTCTTATCCATTGCATGTCTTTGCTAGCTCCATTCACTGCAATATATTTAGCTTCTTCGGTAGACAAAGCAACACACTTTTGTAGCTTAAATTTCCATGAACCACCTGCCAAGGTCACCCAATACCCTAGAGTAGATAGACTTAATATCGGTACCTACAATTGCATCTTCTTAACTCTGAGATATCTAACAGTCCTTTTAATTGCTAGCCGATGGTTTTTAAGATTAGAGAAAAGCTATTGAAAAATCCAACTCCATGAGATGTATGGCCTTGAATATGTTGAACTACCAACCATTGATGTGTAAGGAACTCCACTTATTTATTCTTTTTCTTTCTCACCTGTAGGATATTGTTGTTTGCTAAGCCTGAAATGGTTCAATAGTGGATAACAAACTGATTATGCGTTAACTCATGTGGAATAATTTGTTGGGATGATTAATTGGGGTGATGTGATGAAAGTACAATTATACTTTTTATTGCCTTTTGTTAGGATCCCACATTGGAAAGGAGTGGGAGGGTTAAGTGGGTTATAAAGGCTTGGACACCCTCCCTTGGCAAGCCGGTTTTCTAATGAGAGTTCTACCCAAGCCCATGAAAGACCCACTACCCAACCCAATGGTTTGAGTTATTGGATGGGTTTCCATTACCTTCCTATTGAAGTATCCGTCAATTCTGGCTTTTCATTATATTATTTATATGTTCATATTTGCTTCTGGTGTTGGTTTTTATTGTTGTCTTTTGATGATGTTGTTGCTCTAGGAATAGCTCATTTACACCCTGTTGTTTTAAGCACCATTTGAGGTTGCCTGGGAAACAACTCTGGAGGATCTATCATATTTCAATTTATTGTTTGTGGATTTTTTCTTCTGTTAAAAAAAATAAAGAATGTTAGTGTTCCTTTATTATTCATGGTTAACATGCTACCCTTTTGGGAAAGTGCAATTTTAATTTTAATGTCTGATTGTGACTGTTGATAAGAGCTTGAAAATACTCGAATATTTAATGCTTGAGGATATTTGTAGGGAGAATGGGACTTTAATAGCTTATTTTATCAACTTTTGTCATAAATATCTTTTACGGGATCATGGGGGTATTTTTGTCTTTTCAGGTTCTGATTGAGGGAATGTGGCGTTGATAGAAAATAATATTCTTGACGAAGTGACTATCGCGTAGGAACAAACGGATCGAGAATCGGAGCTGAATTGAAGAAGTTATGGAATTATGAAGTTAGAAGACTATGTTCGGTTACACTCCAATTTGAGCATGTTTCGGTATTCGGACGATAACGGGATCTGTGGATATCAGATTGAGTAAATTCTTGAACCGTTGGAAAGATAATTCACAGAGCTACAGGTTCTATGTTCATCATTTTTACTAAATCAAGCAGTTTCTGTGTGAAAAGTTGAGACCTTTGAATAGCTGAGAAGAGGACCAAGGAAACAAGGCAGAAGCACACATGCTGCGGCACAACCTGTCCAGAAGCTACCATGCCGCGGCACAGTCACAAATTTCAAGTTTTTGATTTTATTCCCTTTTTACGTTTTTCTAATAACTCTATTGAGTCCAAGGGCAAAGAGGGCAAAGAGGGAAAAGAAAAATACACTTGTTGAAACCCTAGAATGAAAATTAAAAAGGAAAATAGGGAGTTTGAGTAAAAGGGGGTTGGTTGTTATTGAAGAATCAAGAGGGAGCTGCACAAAGGGAGATTGGCCAGAAAGAAGAAATTCTGAACGGAGTCTGATCTACCATAGTGAAGTTTTCTTTTGATTTGTCTGTTAACATGACACTCTTCTTGAGCAATAAAATAAGTTGTTATTTATTCTTGAGTATGAACTGATCTTATTTTCTAGGGGTAAGATGTAGCCCAATTCTTCTGAATATGTGATTGTATGAATGCAGTATTTCCATGGAGAGGAACCTAAGTTTTATTATTGTTAATAACACTTTTAATTCTAAGGGCCTTAGGATTGCATGAATTAATGAATTAGGTCGAGATCGAGAGATGAGACTTAATTGGTCGTTGGTAATAAAACCATAGGTTGAACGAACGCTAGAGATAAGTTAACGCGATCTGTGAAGTTTTGGGAGAATCCATAGAGCTTAATGATATTTAATTGTTTAAACCCGATTAGAAATAATTCGGGTTAACATTTAGGGGTTAATTCAATAACTGCTCGAGAGAGAGATATTGGACAGACATGGATTCTAACCTTTAGGATTAGCTTAATGGGAGTTCTGCAGGTCACCAACACATACGATAGAGGAATTGGTGCGAAGTTTATGCCCTAGGTTGTTTCTGTCTGAAATAATTTCCAAGGTTTATCAGCGTGTTTTTATCAATTGAATTGTTTAGTGTTAATTGGTAATTTAGTTAAAAAAATTTCTCAACCAAAGTCAATTTAGTCAGATAGTGATGCGTTAGTTAAATTAATACTTGATAATAGGATTCCCTTGGGTACGACATTCATTTACTCGGTTTTTATTACTTGCACGATTCCATACACTTGTGGATTTCAACAAGTTTTTGGCGCCGCTGCTGGGGAATCTTAATTTATCAATATTAATACGGATTATTTAATTACTAATTTGATTTGTTTTATTTCAGTTTTCAGATTTCAGATTTTGAACTTTTCGTGTTTGAAGGTCTTGGAGAGTTTACTTTCTAAAGGAGTCGAGCTTGATCCTTACGATTCTGACATCGAGCGAACGATTAGAAAGTTAAGAAAAGTAAGGAAAC
>WYDK02000074.1:830453-861498 GCA_009867345.2 Toxicodendron radicans
ATTCATGTGGTCCATAAAGTTGTTTAACTTTTCAGATATGAAATTCTCTTTTTGCAGGCTCACACAAAAGAATATTTAGGCAAAAAGTTTATTTGTTATTGTCTGCCCACTTGGCAGTTTGTCTTCTTGTGTCTTTCTCTTTATATCATCTTCTTTCTGAAAGAAAGGAAGCGACAAACACCATATTCAGTCCGCCATTTTTCTTTTCTGTTGAGCTCTGATTTTCAGATCATTCCATGGTTGTTCAGTCCCATTTAATTTAGGATGCATTAATCATTGAAATATATTATTCATCATTTGTTCATCGTTTATTGTTTTTGCTAGTTTATGTGGACACTATCACAACAATTCAGCCCTCTGAACTTCTTCTTAACGTTGTTGTGTTGATTGGAGATTGAAGTGGGCTTCATCTTCCTGTGCTTGGGATGTACTCAGGCTGACCATAAGTGTAACGAGATGAAGACTAGCTGTAGAAGAACGAGGTGCAACCAGAGTGTGGAGATTGAAGCGTTATGACAAATGGAGTGTTTCATAACTGATGCTTGTTTCTAACTTTGTAATTGTACCATGAATGTTTTCTATAGTGAAATGTTTTCTCTTGGACCATGTCTCATGGATGTAGGCTTCGGCTGAACCATGTAAATGGTCGTGTTCTTTATTTTTTATGCTTGGATGAATGCTTGCAATCAGCTTCATAAAGAACTCAATGAACTTTAATTTTTAACTTGGTAAAAATTCACACTAAGCTTCCATTTCCGCTGACCTTTGCTAATGGGTAAACGAACTTGATTTTAATATTGAGTAAAAGGACCTAACAAGTCTGGCAATAGAGGAAAGTCACAAGGTAGATCGAAGAGCAAGGATAAAGGTAAGATTAAATGCTGGAGATGTTAGGAATTCGGGCATCTTAAGAAAGATTGCAGAAACAAACCTGTAAAGGGGAAAGAAGTTGAAACCTCGTCATATAAATGGAATCAGATGGGGATATGTATAATGTATGTGGCTGCTACATGTATGGCTAGATCAGACCAAACGATCTGGTATTTTGATACTGGTGCATCATTCTATATGACGCCTTATAAGGAATGGTTATGTGAGTATGAGACATATAATTTAGGTAATGATTTGTTAGGAGATGATACTACTGTGAAGATTATTGGTCGCGGGAAAATCAGGCTGAAGTTGCATGATGGTTCAGTGAGGACGCTCCCTGAAGTGATGCACATCCCTGGTATGAGTAGAAATTTGCTCTATGTTGGAACAATGGCTGACGCAGGTATAGTATTCGGTTGTGATAGAACATCCTGCAAGATGACTTGGGGATCTATGGTTATTGCACGAGGGGTTTGACATGGTACATTATACAAACTGTAGGCATCAGTTGTTACAAATTCTGCTTTTGGTAGGTATGTTTCAAAAAAGGATGCTGACAAAGAAATTGATTATGTAACGTTGTGGCATTAGCGAATGAGGCACATTGGAGAGACGACTTTGTCTACTTTGGTGACTCAGAAAATGGCTGAAGGTATTCCTAATTGTTCCATGAGTTTTGGGTTTTGCGAGGAATGTTTACAAGGCAAACAGAATCGGGTCAGTTTTCAGTCGACAGACACAAGAGCAATAGAAATTCTCGGGTTCATTAACAATGATGTTTTCGGGCTTACTCCAGTTGAATTTGTAGGAAAATTCAGGTATTACGTATCTTTTATAGATGATTTTTCTAGATATTGTTGGATTTATTTCATGTGTAGCAAATCTGAAGTTTTTGAGAAATTTCGAGAATTTAAAGCTTTAGTTGAGAATCAGTTTGACAGGAAAATTAAAGAATTGCGAACTGATAATGGGGGTGAGTTTTGCTTTGGTAATTTCGAGCAGTTTTGCGTGACACATAGAATTGCAAGGCAGAAAACTACACCTTACACGCCTCAGCAGAATGGAGTGGTTGAACGTCTCAAGCGGTCACTGTTAAAGAAGGCCAGGTGTATGATAAATACAACCGATTTGGGGTCAGAATTTTGGGCTGAAGCTACTGCAATGGCTTGTTATTTGAAGAATCGGTCTCTCACTTCTTCTGTTAAAGACATGACGTCTTATGAAGCTTTATATGGTAAGAAGCCTAATCTGTCTTTTATTCGGGGTTTTTAGTTGTGATGTGTATGTTTATGTGCCAAAGGAAAAGAGAAGCAAGCTTGACAGTAAATCCGAGAAATGCAAGTTTGTAGGGTTTAAGGATGGCATCAAGGGGTACAAATTGTGGAATTCGGTAAGTAGAAGCATTATCTACAATAGAGATGTAATCTTTAGAGAGGTAAAACAAAGTGTGGGAGCTCTTGAAGATGTTGAATAGTCAAAGAAAGTTCAATTTGATGTGACTCCAATAGAGCAAGAGGAGGAGTAAATTCCTAATGTTGCTATAGAAACTGATAACTCAGAGTTTGATTATGAAGATAAATTTGATAGTGTGGCTGATGAGGGTTCTCTTGATGGTTCAGATGATGATTTTGAAAATGAAGTTGTGGTATCGCCAACTTTGAAGAAATTTATAAGAGTTAGAAGGGCACCACTCTGTTACTCTCTAAGTGCCTTGAGTGGATTGCATGCATTGAATGTGACTGGTGATGAACCTAGAAATGTTAATGAAGCAAGAGCTATGGAAGATGCAAATTTGTGGGAGCTTGCGATGAATGAGAAGATGCAGTCATTGGACAAGAACATTTCATGGGTCTTATGTAAATTGCCTAAGGATAGAAAGGCAATTGGTTGCAAGTGGGTGTTCAAAAGAAAGATGTAGGCAGATGGAACAATTGCAAAATACAAGGCAAGGATCGTTACCAAGGGATTTTCGCAGATTGAGGGTGTTGATTATGGTGAGATTTTCTCACCGATGGCCAAATTAACTTCAATAAGGTATGTTCTCTCTATAGCTGCTACTTATGATCTTGAAATTGAGCAACTAGATGTAAAGACTGTCTTCTTACATGGAGATTTGGAGGAGGAAATTTACACAAGACAACCTGAGGGGTTTAAATGCAAAGGGAAGGAAGACTTGGTGTGTAGGTTGAGGAAGTCTCTGTATGGGCTTAAACAATCACCAAGGATGTGGTACCAAAATGTTGAAACTTATGTTATTCAGCATGGTTTTAGACGCAGTAATGTGGATCATTGTGTGTATGTAAAAAGGTTAGAAAATGTCTTTTGTTATTCTAACCTTATATGTGGATGATATGTTGCTAATAGGAAATAACATATAGTTAATTAAATCTGTGAAGGGTTTATTGGCTGCACAATTTGATATGAAGGATCTTGGAGCTGCAAATTTCATTTTGGGTATGTAAATTACAAGAGATTGCCAGAGTTGTAAATTGTGGTTAGGGCAGAGAAAGTACATTGATGAGGTATTGAAGAAATTCAACATGGCAGCCTGCAAACCTGTGAAGACTCCTATGACTTTGGGAGTGAAATTGTCTACTGATCAATGTCCTAAGTCTGAAGAAGGTGCTGAAGAAATGACACATGTGTCATATGCTAGTGTTGTAGGCAGTATCAGTATGCCATGGTGTGCACGCGACCTAATATTGCACAAGCAGTGGGAGTTTTAAGTCAATTCATGTCTAATCCTGGTAAGGAACATTTGAGTGCAATAAAGAGAGTTCTTAGATATCTTCATGGGACCTTTGATTTAGCATTATGTTATGGGGGCATGGCGACTAGGGATGAGCTAGATGTGATAGGATTTGCAGATGCTGATTGGGGAGGTGATCTCGATAGTAGGCGTTCTACAAGTAGGTATGTATTCTCTTTATTTGGTGTTGTAGTTTGTTGGATGAGTAAAAGACAAAGTATTTTGGCATTGTCATCGACTGAGGCAGAATACATGGCACTGATACATGTTGACAAGAAAGCTATGTGGCTTCGAAGATTGAGTTTAAAGCTTGGGTTCAAGCTTGATGGAGTAAAGATAGGGTGTGCCAATCAATGGGCTATTTATTTAGCCAAAATTCCTGCCTTTCATTCGCAGTCAAAGCATATTGATATACAATACCATTTCATCAAGCAAAAGGTGGAGGAAAAATTGGTGTTGTTAGAAAAGGTGGATACTTCAGTCAACAGAGCAGATTTCTTGACCAAGGCTGTAAGCTTAGCAAAGTTTACATGGTGTGTTGATGAGGTAGGCCTTCGTTGTGTGAAGTACTCGCTAAGTGAGAGATTGTTGAAGTTGTCAATCACTTAAACAATTAAGGGCTAGGATTACACAATTGGGGGTCCCGCTGCCTGGTTAGTGGGCCTGGGCGGGCGGGGTTCATAGGCGGTTTGAGCTTTTTCCATATATAACCGCTGTTAGATTTCTTGAAGTCATTAATTCGTTATTGGGTTGGGCTTAGGAATAGAAATCCTTGTAATATTAGATTTAGTCTTTTAAACCTAGTATATAAGCATATTTTTTTCTTGTTATGAGTGATAGCAACCATAAGACAAACTCATTCATTGTAAACGAGAGAAGTGAGACAATACTAATAATATTGATTCTGTTGGACGTAGCCATCATTGGGTGAACCAGGGTAAAATTGCGCATATTATTTTTTCTCGTTACTGTTTGTGATTTATGTGTGTTTTTTATCTGTTATTTTGGTTTCGTATTTTTCTCTATTTCGTTCAAATAATTGGGGAAAAGTAAATAATATTATGGGTAGTGCAGAAAAAACCCAACAAACCCGCCAATGAGAGTATTGCTACATCGACATGAGTGGAATACACTGTTTTTTAATTGGTCGGTTGTATTGCATCATATCGTATAGAAAGAAGATATTCCAATCTTACTGAGGTAACTACTTTATAGGATATCCTAACAGAAGCAAGAAGTCCCCAGAAACCTGCCATGGAAAAGGGGATTCGGAAGCCCAATCCTTAAAGAAAAGTATAAACTAAAGAGAAAAAGCATAAAGTTTGATACTTAGATGATCGTATTGATTCCCATGAAGATGGATTATGCTTAGAGAAAGGTATAAGAAAAAGAAAGAATGACTTTGGATTCCCCCTCTAAGTCTAGTCTCCATATGAAAATCAAATTATAATACAAATTAGCTCCGAACTCCAAGGAGATAATGAATTATATTCATATCCATCATCAATTGTGTTTCACCAATCACCATATGTTATTTAACCCATTAGCACCACATTTTGGGTCCCCCAAATCATTCAATCTTCTTTTCTGATATTGAAATTTTGTCACATAAAATTTACTGTTTTAATATTATAAGATTTTCATTAGACATTGACATGGTAGATCTTTGACAAAATACATTGAAGATTCTGGCTTTGTGACACAGGTCAGTGTTTGAAACAAGTGATGATCTAAGTGGGAAACTTTTTCAAAATCTGTACAAGAAATGTGCAGAAGACTTTAGACTTTCTGGTTCCATTTGGTCCAATGTTGTATGCTATGTCTATCCACATTCCACACACACAAACAGATACCCATCTGATCACCACTACTGAATCTCAAAAATATGCAAGTTAAACTATCATTTATTTGTTTTTTGACAATTCAAAAATCCTCTGATCTCGCTCTGCAAAACCTAGTTTAAAACTGGAGTCCCGCCGACTCTTGCAATCTTTAGGAAGTGTGCCAGAAAGTCTTTGACGATGCTGTCTCTTCCTACTTATAAAAAGTCCTAAGTAATAAATGGCGATTTTGGACATATAATACAAAGTAGTGTTGGATGTCTAAAATCCTTTGCGGTTGAGAGGCAAAAAGTGAGCAAGTAAATGTTCTCCTTTACAGCAATACAAACCACTTCATTGTAAAGATAAGCATCTACATCAAACTTTTTCAAAGAGCCATACACACGCATGTAGAGTGTAAAGCTCTCTCCTTCCGGGGTGCTCTCATCAAATAGTCAAGGGTAGGTCCAATTTGTTTCCCTTTTTTTACTTTGAAAATATGATTAATCATATAAAAGTTTTATATATATAGTCACAAGTCAGTAAGCTTGATGTGTTTTTGAGTCACCATTCAGAAAAAAAAACCCATATCAAACACTTAGCCCAAATGGATCATCATGTCAATAGTCTTGCACTCTTGAAGGTTGGAATAATGGGGATGTTGATGCTGAGTAGAGTGGCATTTTCTGATGACCAAGTGGGAGTTCCTGACACTGGTTTATTATGCATCAGTGATTGTGCAACATGTCCAACTATTTGTTCACCTCCACCTCCATCAAAAGGGTATTCATCTCCACCACCACTACCAACACCAGTTCACCATTCTCCGCCGCAGTCTTACTACCACTCTCCACCACCGCCATCGCCACCATCACCGCGGTCACAGTCGGCGCCACCACCAGACAATTCATGGACTTACTGGGGAACTCCCCCACCTCCTTTTAAGTATGGTAACACACCTCCATCAGGTCAAGCGCCACCAACAAACGGACCCCATGACTACCCATATCCTTACTACTACTTCTATGCCTCCCAGGCCTCTTCTCTTTCCTCCCATTGTACTTCCATTTTAGCTGTAGTAGTGTTCTACTGTGCTGTGTTGTTCTATTGTTGAGAAAGCAGCAAAATTTTGGGTTTATTCTGGGGAAGGTGAATATGTTGGGGTCTTACAACAGGGTGGTAGAGAATGAAAAGCCTGTGTGTATTAATTAATTTCTATGTGATTGTTCATATATCTCAGCTTATAATTATTTGTTTATAGTAGTTGAATGTTGAGAAAATAAAGTGATTATTTTTCTTAGAGATTATTATTATTGTCTTGTTTCTTTGAATTTCTTGGTTCAGTTTTTAATCAATAATTGGAAAGCAGTGTCTGGAAACTGTTGTGCTACATTGTTAAAAAATATTCATGATAATGGTTTATCTAAATTAGTAAAAGCAAAAGGTAGGGATGATCCAATGGCTTAGTAGGGAAGTTAAAAGAAGTTCATTTCAGAGGTTGGAAGAAAAGCATCAGCATCTCAATATAAATAGAGATGAGAAAGAGAAACCTTGTTGTATAAGCTTTCCAACCTTACATGACCAAGGGATAGAGTTTATGTAGTCTATGTTACAAACATTTTGGTCCTTATCAGCAACACAAATGTTATGCTTAGCAATTTCTACTGATGGGGACGACCATTCTCAGAACAGGAATGCAATACCCACCTCTTATCCTTGTACCCAGAAATCTCCATATTTCTTTTTATATATAATTTTTAAGTGAAATATTAATATATTTAATATATATTTGTAACGGGTTGGGTTTGCGGGTTTCCGCCTTTTCCCACCCTCACCCCATACTCAATTTTAGCGAAATAATTTTTTCCACCCCCGCCCCGAACCCTAGACTTTTGTTGGGAATCCTGTCCAGTGGGACAGGTTTTTTCGGATATCCAACCCGCCAGGTTTAGGGCAAAACTGGTCCTAGGCCGGTCTCTGGATCAGTTTGTTAAGGCCCAGGCCCAAATAGGGACTGAGCCTAAATTTTTAGGGATCGGGCCTAGGCTGTTCACATGTAAGGGCTTGGATCGGTTCTAGTCCCAGGACCAGACCTGGTAGGACTGATTCTACCGAACTTGGTAAATTTTAGATCACTCCCAAGTTTTTTTTATTATTTGGGGGGTTTTTGATAATTTATCAAGGCGTATTGATTTTAATTAATTAATAAATAAAAATATAATTATATTATATAAAAATATACATTAATGGTTATAAAATTAATTATAATTTATTAGAATTGATTAATTAATCAATTGATCAATTAATTTATTTTAATAAATTCTAATTATAACAATCAATCAATTAATCAATTCTAATCAATTAATCAATTCTAATCAATTATAATTATAACAATTAATCAATTATAATAATTAATCAATTCTAATCACTTATAACAATTAAGCAATTATAATCAATTAATTTATTCTAATAAATTAATCAATTATAATTATAACAATTAATCAATTCTAATCAATTAATCAATTAATCAATTTTAATCAATTAATCAATTATAATTAGTTAATCAATTCTAATCAATTATAAATATAATCAATTCTAATCAATTCTAATTACAACAATTATAATCAATATTAATTATAACAATTCCAATCAATTAATTCATTCCAATTAATTAATTAATTTTTTTATAATTAGGATTGTTGTTGATGCGAAAATTCACACCAACCAGATAGATCCGGTTGACCGTGATCGGAACCGGAACGGATGTGTACGTGGCTTAAATATCCAGCAATGAACAGTAACAAGTAATGTAAACAAGCAAACAACAAGCAAGATTTTTAAAGTGGTTCAGCCTCTCAATTGAGAACCTACGTCCACTGTAGCAAGTATGCTTTTATATTGATTTGTGTTACAGAACTTTCAGCCTCTCGGAACAAGTAAAAGGATCAGATCCCCCTTCTTATTTTTACAGGGGTATTTATATTGCTATCTCATACAAGGTAAGCTCAATTGAAATAGAACTCTATCTTCAGCAAGGAAAGCAATCCCGATTCAGAGGGGATAAGGGCAAAACATAGTATCTAAATCAAATTTTATCCCTATAATCAAGAGATGAGATCTGATATGTCAGTCTGCTGTGATCTTTGTAGATCTCTTCTATTGTCTTGGGCGATCTCATTTGTCGGGCTAATTTTGGCGAGCTTCCTGGGCCGATAAAGGTAAGTCCTCTAATCTTCTCACCCCGACTTACATATTTAGGCGGGCTATTCTGAAAAACCCCGCACAACAATTGTTATAATTAGAAAGATTTCTAATTAATTGATTACATTTGATTACAATTGTTATAATTAGAATTGGTTAGAATTGATTGATTGATTAGAATTTTAATTAATTATAATTAATGATAATTTTTATAATTAGAATTGATTAGTTAATCAATTAATTAGAATTCTAATCAATTAACAAATTAATAAATTCTAATAAATTATGATTACAACAATTTTAATCAATTTTAATTATAATAATTCTAATTAATTAATCAATTTCAATCAATTAATTAAAATTTTCATGATTAGAATTGGCTCTAATTAATTGATTAGAATTATTATAATTATAATTGACTGGAATTAAGTAGAATTGATTAGCAGATTATAATTATAATTAATTATAATTTATTAGAATTATTATAGTTAGAATTGATTAATTGATCAATTAATTAGAATTGGTTAAATTCTAACTAATTAAAATTGATTAAAATTGTTATAATTAGAATTAATTAGACTTGATTAGAATTCTAATCAATTAAATCAATTATAATTGATTATTTAATCAATTAATTAATTAAAATTGATTAATTGATTAAATTTCTATTTAACTATAATTAATAAGAATTGTTATAATTAGAAATGATTAATCAATTATAATTTAAATTAATTAGAATTAATCAGAATTTTATAATTGTTTCAAAAATTACATTTTAACCCCCTGAATTGTTAGCTCTTGGGGGTTTTTCATTTTTTACAAGGGGTCAAAAAAATTGACCCAGGCCCGAGCCCGGTCCAAGAGGAGGGATTGGTCCCTTTAGGATTGGGCCTTCTAAAGCCTCGTCCTAGGATCGGGCTTTTAGGCCGATCTCTTTGGGACTGGGCTTTTCGCCCACCTAAAAGTCTGGTCCTGGGACATGGCTTTTCGTCCACCTTTATTTGACAATTGACAGCGACTAAAAAAAAATGTTACTAAAAAAATTGTACTAGACTTCAGGTACTAAGGCTAAACTTTACTTTAGGGATAGAAGAGTAAACCACATGTTCCCCCCTAAGGTTTAGTGAAATGGCAAGTTCCCACCCTTGGTTTCATAAATCTTAGATTTCCACCCTTAAATTAATACTGTTAGTATTTTTGCCTCCTGACATAACTATATAACATGCTATTACCATACTGCCCTTTTGATTGATTACACCGCCACCCAAATCACCGTCACCACCACCCACCACCACCTTTCAACACCAGCACGACCAAAACCTGAGAGTTTCCACCCATCCACCACAATTGCAATACCTCTAAACCCCAAAGCCCCACCGCCACCAAAAACTACCACCAAATCAATCACAAATTCAGCCAAAAACACACCTAAAACCACCACAAAAATTCAGCCAAAAACCACCGCCACCAAACAACCACCACCAAATCACTCAAATTCAGCCAAAAACCACCACCATATCAGCCACAAACGCACCCAAAATCTACCACCAAATCACTCACAAATCCAGCCACAAACCCACCCAAAAACCACCACAAACTCAGCTACAAACCCATCTACAAACCCATCCAAAAACAACCAAAAACCCCCTACAAACTCAACCACAAACTTACCTAAAAACCCAGGTTGGAGACGTGGGGGTGTACTTGGGAGAGACAAATGAAACTGATGTTTATTATGACAAGGGAGAAAAGGGAAGAAGAAAGAAAATAGGAGGAAGAGAAGAAGTAAGAGATGAGAAAAAAAGGGGACGAAAAAGAAGAGGAAGAAAATGAAGAATGGGTAGAAGAAAAAGAAGATAGGATAGTTGAAGGGTGATGTTAGGTGGTTAACCAAATATGAGAGATAAAGGACGGAGAGAGAGGGTGGGGGAGTAGGATGATTGTGGTGGTGATTTGGAAATTGGAATGGGTGGGTTCAATTACTACTTTACCCTTTAATTATTATCAAAAATAATTTTCTGTTAATTTTAGGGTGTGAATATGAGATTTATGAAACTAAGGGTGGGAACTTACCATTTCACTAGACCTTGTTTGGAAACATGTCGTTTGCTCGGGATAGAATTGTAATGATCCCGGCTGATATCGACCCATCGGCTCGGTTCAAGTTCAACTGCCAAGTCCGAGCGGGCCAAAAATCTCAGATTCGAAACACAACTGTTTTAAAATCAAACAGACAAAACGGATTAATCACCACTGAAAGCGTGAAGTTTACATAACACTGCAGAACATCGAGATCTGAATTTTTTCTCCAGGATCCGAAACCCGAAGCCGAAGATGGAAACGTCGATGGTGGCGAATCTCCTCCCTCTCGCTTCCGTGTCTCAGCAACCTTATGTCTCTGAGCTCCTCTCCTTCACTATCGATCGCCTCCACAAGGTCTCTCTCTCAGATTTTAGTTTAGTTTCATTCTTAAGTTTGAGTTTTTAGTTTAGTTTTAATTGTTTTGGTACATTTGTTATATTTCTTGATTGACAGGAACCTGAGCTTCTTCGAGTAGATGCGGAGAGGATTCAGAGGCAAATGCAAGAGGTGGCGGTGGGGAATTACCGAGCATTTATAGCTGCAGCTGATGCATTGCTTGCAATTCGAGAGGAAGTTTCTTATATTGATAGGCATCTTGAATCTCTGGTAATTACTTCTTGTTATTTGGTTTCCAATGTTGCATTATAGTTTTGAATTAGTAAACTAACATAGATTGCATTTTTGCATTATAGTGTTGAGGTAGTAAACTAACATAGATTGCATTTTATCATGTAAATATAACTTCAATTAGGATCCATTCGCATACATCAATTCATTGCTGAACATGCTGAGGTAAAATAGACTTCTTTTTCTCTTACTAATTTTGTCGAGTCTCGTGGTCATTTGACTTGCTGCCTATTTAATATGAATAACTTTTTCAGAGGCTGAAGGTTGGAGTGAATCTTAAATCTTTTTTTCTTATAAATGAAATACGAAGAAGATATGAAATAAAGCAATAAAAATGCATGTGTCTGTGCTATGTGTTGTATCCTAGCCATCTTGTGTAGAAAATTAAGATATTTTTTTACTATATATAGAAAACCATGATGCTTAGTATCTCTAGCATCATGCATGTTTCTATAATTGAATGCCCCAATCCTTAGAGACCATGAACTTAGAACTCAAAGTAAAGGTTTTTGGAATACATTTAATATTTTATATACGGAATTTTTGCTTTAGAAATTCCTTTATCGACTGAAGAGGCTCTATGTTGACAAAAGTATCTCTTCTTCTCAATTTTGATATAAAAAAAATATCCTTTGGATGCTAACACATCTTTTCTATATGATTAGTTATTAATTTATTACTTAAATATGATTGGTTCTTGTTGTTTCTTGTGGTTGTAACTTGTGGGTATAAATGAGGGTACTGTCACTCATGTGAGCTTTATAGGTTTTTGAGGATTTTGTTGATGACCCTTGATGAATTGTCTATTTTTATGAAGAATAAATAACGCTTTGTTGATGCCTAAAACTGACTCAACAAATAAATATTGATTGGGCATTAGGTTGAGTGCTCATATCGAGTTGTTTGACAATCTTGGAGAGTAGCTAGGATCCATTTAGTGAGTCAGGGGATTGAAAGTGTATTTGGGTTGTATAGATTGGTGATCTTGAGTCTCTACATGAAGTAAAGAATGATTAGGATTGTCAGGTTGGGATGGTTGGCAAAAACCAACTGACATTCAAGTCA
The DNA here is from genome assembly GCA_009867345.2 of Toxicodendron radicans. NCBI lineage: Eukaryota > Viridiplantae > Streptophyta > Magnoliopsida > Sapindales > Anacardiaceae > Toxicodendron > Toxicodendron radicans. The sequence goes on from WYDK02000074.1 coordinate 842,871, forward strand.
GTTTTTGGTGAACAGAGTTTTAATAAAGAAAAGTTCCCAACTGGTGGAAACATTAAGGAAAGACTGGAATTTGAAAAAGTTAACCTGGAGCTTGGAGATCAAGTGCTTTATATAGACAATGGAGGGGGCCCTGGCCTTGAGTTTCCATGATGGCGTAGTGCTGAGTATCACAAATGGCATGCTAAAATTTATGTATCCATTTGGATTAACACATGTCAAATGTAATCTTATTCACTCAGCATGTATCATCTAATACAAAAGGTGTTATCGATCCTAAATTTGTGCAAAGGGGCACGCATAGACATTGACAAACATATGTAGGATTTAATCCTTTTACATTTGGTATAGAAGCTCATTGGTGTGTATAGCTATTTGTTCTATGAGCACACAAATTCTTGTATAGTTAAACTTTAGTTTTTAAGCACATTTCTGTAACATAGTTTCTATTTACTGTTCAACTAGAAATTCAGTAAGGGCAATGAATATATGGAGAACAGAAAACCCTAGAGGTTTTTTTTTTTTTCCCTTTCCAAATAGATCATTATGTGAAAAATTGTGACGGTTGTAACTCAAACTTTTACAACCTACATTGGAATGCATATAAATAGACACAGACTCATGTATGATATCAGTGAATGGTGAAAGATGGAAATTACGGAAACTAACCTTTACCAAGTTGATTATCATTCTTCTTACTTTTCTTTTTTGTTTTCGTTTATCATCAGAAGTAGAAGCAAAATATGAAATTGTTTCGACAATAAACAAAGTGTTATGAACATAGATGTATTGATACAATTTTTTTTCAATTTGCAGATAACTGAGATCCCAAAACTGACTTCTGGTTGTACAGAATTCATTGAATCTGCTGAACATATTTTGGAAAACAGAAAGATGAACCAAACTTTGCTAGCGAATCACAGTACTTTGCTTGACTTGCTTGAAATTCCTCAGCTTATGGACACGTATGTTTTTGACAAAATTATGATGCTTTCTTGTTAATTGAACATGAGAAACTTTTTAAACTATTTTTGTGACATGTTAACATGGATTTACCTTCCAAAATTGTTCATTTATTTTACACTATAAATTAGAAAATTTTCATTAAGTTCGTTTTTTATGTTTCATATTGTTGTTTATAAGAAAACATCCTACTAGTATGCATGCTATATGTTGTGCCTTAGGGGTGTTTGGTCAAGCCATCATAGTGTAGCCACCTTTAGGGTTTTATTATGGTTATTCACTTTATGATACGGATTTCTTTTTACTCTATTTTCGGAGAGATGTAACATCCATGCACAAGTATGTATTACACACTAAATTTAAATATTTGACAATTATCAGTTCTAACCCTAAATTGTTTGATGATTGAAACATTTATAGCAAGCTGGGAATCTAGATGCATTTCAAATTTGATGAAAAAACTAAAATTTTTAGGTTATTCAATGATGATACATAAGCTTGAGGATGCAATTGAAGTAGCCCCGAGAGATGAATTGCATATTAGGACCTTTAGTTTTGAGCTGGGGGGTTTAGAGAATCTAATTCCCTTGGAGCCACCTACTTGAGTTATTATATTTCCACATGTTTCTTGATACTAAAGGTTGTAGAGTCCGTCAAATGTCTCTAGTTCTAACCGATTCATGCACTGAGAGATTTTTGGGCAATCTAAAAAATAAAATAAAGGAGTGCAACTGATGTAATTGTTAAGCAGAATACGAGGACATCTAGAATGCTTACTATATAAAATCTTTGGGCTCTTTGAAAAGAGTGAATCACGAGGATCTTTGACAAGCCTACTTGGAGATTTAGATCTAACTACTGGAGGCTTGTCTATAGTCTTATTGCAATGCTTGCTTATATAACTTTATTTTGAAGGATCATTATTGCTAATTTTCATGACGCATGGAACTTACTCCGGTTTTTTGTGATTTGCTTGCTTGATTTACTTATGTGGATCTTGCCTTGTTTTACTAGTTCTCCATCTTCTTGATTGTATCACAAACATCTTTTGTTAAGCCCCCAAAAGAAAATCATGTAGGACTTTTTATTTGTCTTGCTTTGGCTATTTGAGTTCATTGGCCACGCAGTGCATTTATTTCTATAAGAAATAAATGCTGGTTCGTAACATCGAAAGGCATTGCTGTTGGGAGCCCATGATAAACAATACTAATGCTATCTTAATTGATGCTGAAATTTTTGTATTTGAAAGCTTCATTGTTTTCCTTCTTTTTCCAGATGTGTAAGGAATGGAAATTACGATGAAGCTCTTGACTTGGAAGCTTATGTTTGTAAACTTTCAACCATGCACCCCAAGTGAGTTCTCCTTATTTCGCAGGAAGTAATATTATTTTGGCTGTCAACTTTGTGAAAGGTGTTTATTGAGATTTGGTTATTTTCCTCCTTAAAGATTACCCATTATTCAAGCACTGGCTGCCGAAGTTAGGCAGACAACCCTGTCTCTTCTTTCTCAGCTTCTCCAGAAACTTCGTTCCAATATCCAGGTATTATGTGATACTTTGTTAAACATATGTGAGTATTGAAACTTGACTTATCCAGTAGCATTTGTTGGATTTTTATTTATTTTTGCGGATATATTTGGTATGGCAGTTACCAGAATGTCTACGAATTATTGGATATTTACGCCGAATTGGAGTTTTTAGTGAGTATGAGATGCGTTTGCAGGTAAAAATTTTCAATGTTGTTCTTGCTACCCTCTCTCTCTCTCTCTCTCTTGTTTAGGGTGGTGGTGTATTGGGGAATTTATTTTTTTTGGATGGGGGGCAAATGCTTCTTGGTGTACCTTATATGACCAGGAGTTTCTTATCTCACTCTCTCACACACATATAGATATAGATATGGACATAGATAACTCTATGTATTTATATGACCAGGATTATTTATGTTTCAGTTTTTGAGATGCCGTGAGGCTTGGCTTACTGGAATTCTTGAGGATCTGGACCAGAAAAATGCTTATGAGTACTTGAAAGGAATGATAAATTGTCATAGAATGCATCTTTTTGACGTTGTTAACCAATATAGAGCAATATTTGCTGACGATACATCTGGAAGTGAAGAAAATTATGATGGCGGTCTTCTTTTTAGTTGGGCTATGCATCAAATCACCTCACACCTTAAAACTCTTAAAGTCATGCTCCCAAAGATAACTGAGGGTGGATCCCTGTCAAATATTCTGGACCAATGCATGGTAAGAATGTCGTTTTATAGATTTGCATGCATGCATGCATATCTGGTGCATTTTTTTATAGCTTTTGACTGGAATGTATATATAATAAAAATAGTATCTACTTGACTTTTATTTTCTCTTACAAACGTATACTTTTCTTCTTTGCTTTCCTGAAAATGTACCAAATTCGTTGATTCAAAGTTTTCCTGCTTACATGAGCATGTTTTGAGGATTATGACCTATTTTGTAGTTAACTTGTGGCGCATTGTTTTTACAATCAAATTTCAGCTGAAAAAGGGTTTCATCTTGACTGTTGTAACTCTTCCTAATTTTTGTTCATTGTGTTATGGTTGGATAAGGAAATATGTTTTTGGTCTTGTTAATCCCGCTGGGCATGAAGACTGCTTAGTTCGCATTGGTATTTGAAGTTCTTCTGTACCCATAATTTGATTGATGACTTTGTTCTTTTTGATATTGTCAGTATTGTGCCATGGGCCTTGGTTGGGTTGGGCTGGATTTTCGAGGCCTGCTCCCATCACTATTTGAAGAGTAAAGCTACCATCCTTTTTTTTTTCTTTTTCTTTTTTGCTGGGGGTGTGGGGGGGGGGGTGGGGGTTGTTGGTTGGTAAGATTCTGTATTTATCATTTTATTTTTCCTCATAATAAAAGTGAACTTTGCCACACTACAGGGCAGTTGTCAACTTATTCTCAAAGAATATGAATACAGCAGTAGAGAATTTTCAGGTAAATACGCAAGTGTTGCATTTTGAAAATTTTTAGTACTGCTTGGCAATCATAATTTTTTGTATTATTGAACTTTCAGTTAGTTTTGGATTCCCATCGATGGGTTCCACTACCAGTGGTTGGCTTTCCAGCCAATGGTACTGGTGATGAAAGTCAGGATAATGTGACACCACCATCTCATCTACTGGAACATCCACCTCTGGCAGTGTTTGTTAATGGTAAGTTTTACCTATGTTTCTCACTTTCTCCCCTAATTTGTTTGTTATAAATCCTGATAAGAGTAATTTGCCTAGTTTAAAATTGTAACATGGTTGGTGAATTTTATTTCATGTGCAAAGATGACATGGATCTATATTTCCTATCTAGGCAAACTTACGGTGTCATAATTCACAATGATGGTGACACTGTCTGCCACTTGAGATTGTTTCATCGAGAATGATCTAAAGGGCAAAGGAGAATAAATTGTATTCCTGAAGTGGAAAATAGCAATGCTTGGGATGAAAAGTTGTACTTTTTTGTAACACCCACAAATTAGAGATGACAAAAGGTTGCTATTTTTGAAATTAAAAAAAAAGGGAGAATTTTATTTTTATAAAATGGAATAGGGAATATGGAATTGTGATTAACTGTGATAAGATTAGTGGTGGGCTTCAAAAAATCCTTTACCCTAAATGTGTGTATATCTACACACCTTATAGTAACACTTGTAGCTTTGTTTTTAAGAGTACTAGACTAGACGAGGCCACTTAAGAATGAAACCTAGATAAAACCCAATGCAAAAAAGTTTTGTGATTAATTAGCCATTGTCTTTGTTCTTTATGTATGATATTGATTTAGGGTTTTATTGAGATCTTTTATGTAGAACAAAATTTATAATTTTAGGGTATGATTTTTGGATTTGCTATATGATCTTGATTATGAAAAGTGAAATAAGAAAATTATTGTATAAGAAATCCCAAGACTAATATGAGTGTTGGAAATCAAGGACTTCACGGAGATACTTTCTCCAAGTATTGTACTCAAATATGCTCTATTGGCTCTAGAATAACATACTGTTAAAAACAAAACTCTCAAGTCCTCAATATAGGTATTTATATATACTCATTTTGGGTTAAGGGAGTTTCCTAGTCCCACACAATTTCGCAATCTCACTATCTCTATTCAATTGCTTGTCTTTTACTTACCATAAATTTTTTTGTCTATGCAATTTCAAAAATAATAATACGAGTGAAAATTTCAATTTTATGGGTGTTGCATTTTCCATGATTGCTTATTCATATTCTTTGGAAATTTCAACTAAATTCATTGTTCTATTAATAATTATTAAGCATAGTATCTGTTAATAATTTGTATCATTGAGACTTGCTAATCTCTTTGGCATCTCTCTCTGTGTGTGGCTATTATAGGTGTGTCTGCTGCAATGAATGAGTTACGCCCCTGTGCCCCATTGAGTTTGAAGCACGTGCTTGCTCAAGAATTAATTAAGGGGCTGCAGGTTGTCTCTGATTCTCTATTGAGATACAGTGCAACTCGGATGCTTAGAGAAAATGAGTCTGGACTTTTTCACTCACTCTGCCGAGCATTTATAGAGGTGCTTTTTGTCCTAATGCTGATTTTAAATCTGCAAACTGTATATGTAAGCCTTCACGTTCTTATGAACACCCTCTTTTGCAGGTTGCTTATCCACATTGTGCCACATGCTATGGGCGTTGTTACTCTGGCGGGGCTGCAATGATCATGGATGCTAAGAATTTATATGATGGTATTGGCCGCCTATTGACACTCTCTCCGTCAAAAGAACTCTCCAAACAAGTAAATAATGGAGAGGAAATGAGCACAACGGAAGATGGTAACCGCTCTGTGGAGGAAAACAGAGTTACATCTGGTGTCGAAGAAACAGAAGTTGGCAATGAGGAGAAAGAGGAGCAGAGAAGTTCCCCTGTGAAGACCGATGAAAACAGGGAAGTATGAAGCAAGCACCTGTGTATGAGCAATTAATTGTGTCAAAATTCCAAACAGTATTACCTTAATTTTTGGGGCTCTTAATTCTTTCATTTTTTGTAATTAGTACGGCTTTTGATGCTCAATTACATCCTTTTTACAAAGTTATAGAAATTGGGATGATAGAATAGAGTGAAATAATATCCCACAAAAGAACATGACTTATAGGAGCCCCATTTTTATGTAATATTTGTAAGGTCATAGTTTTTATCTTATGGTTTCATAGTTTTCATTTGTATATGGATGAAATAGTTATAATATCAAATGTCATTGAGGCTACATTTTAAGAACCAGTCATTCATTAATTCTTTCGTTCAGTCACTGGACTTCAGTCTTTACAACCTGCTCTATATATTCATATATAATTTTATTGGATGTGTAATATAAATCCAACCTTAATTTTTTTTATTCTTAACTACAATTTTCTGGGTTATGAAAAAAAAATTTATATGTATACTATTAATAATATAACTCAAGAATTAGTTTTGGGATTTAGAATTTTTTTTTTTTTTGGTAACTAGAGGTGTTTAGCCAGTAGATGATTGTATTGATTTAGAATTGTGCATTATATTGGCGGGTGAAGGATGAAAAATTGATACAAAATAGAGTAAAAACATAAATACCGAGCCCCCTTTATTTTAATTTTTATTCACTATCCTATTCATTATTCTATTTCAATAAATACTAATACACATTTTTTCATCAATATTATTATCCAAATTCTATCTTATCAATACATATTTTTCCATTAATATTATTTAAATACTATCCAAATCCAATCATATTTTAACAAATATCAATACATATTTTTCCACAAATATTATCTAAATACTATCCAAATATTACCCATCTACTATTTACCACTATTTATAAAATACCACTACTCTAAATACTACTAAAAAACTAAACAAATTAGCGTTATTTTAAAAATAAATGTGGTTATGTAGGTATTTAGATATATTTAAAAATTTTAATGAAATATATTTAGAAATGAGGTCAACAGAAACAAAAAAAAAAACTTAATAATGTTGGTATTAAAACAATAAAAAGCATAAAAGTTATGATAAAATCCATTTTGACGCATCCCACGGCTTTAAAACGCGTTACATGAGTTAAGAGTTTCAAGCCTTTGCTTATATACTCGCTTAGTAAATAATATGTGAGCGATGTGAGACTTCTGATCACAACACCCCCCATTGCTATCGTGTTGATAACGTGTTATAAACAGTCCAAACGATATTATCTGCTTTAATACGTTTTAGAATCGTGAAGTGTGTCAAAATGAACAATATCGTTTAGACAGTTTATAACACGTTATCAGTACGATAGCGATAAAATATGTTGTGACCAGAAGTCTCAAATCGTTTCCGTATTATTTATTGAACAAGAATATGAATAAAAATCTAAAACCCTTAACTTATATAATACGTTTTAAAACCGTAAGATGCGATAAAATGGACAATATCACTTTAACAAACACGTATGAATTGATGGTAGCAGAAAATTAATTAATTTTTTTTTAAATATAAGTTTTTTCAATGCTTAATTCACTATCAAATTACCAGTGCAGCATTGAACGGTCAACTTTTCGAACATCCATAAACAATCAAGCAATGGCACGTGCTTCAAGAAATATATATTTATATTCGTATTTTTTTTTTAATTTTTATTAACTTATTATACCAAGAAACTTGTCTGAAATGTGGACGGTTTGTCCCATTTAATTAAGCATTAATGGCATGCGGCAAGCCGGACAACCAATAATTTGCAGGATTTCATTTCTTAACCCAACATTATGCCGTGGATCCAAAACCAATTAACCCATCGCCATTGTCATTGTCCCCCCTTGTCTATATTTTCCACTTTCATCATCTTCATGGAATCCGGATTTAAAGACCAAAGAAAATACCTAATTCTAAGGTTATGAAAACCGGATTGGATGACGAACTGAAATTATGAGCGGTTCACGATTCAATCGGTTGAACCGGTGACATCTTCAACTTATGAAGTTGAAGTGACAAAAATACCTCCACATCAATTTTTAACTAATTTATTAAAAAAACACCCTACAATAATAATATTATCAAGTATCAACATTAAATCTAAAATCAACACTTTATAATTTCCAAATTTAAAGTCTAATAAAAAGTTAAAAACATTAATTAAACATTGCTTAAGACTTTTAATTTTAATTTTTGAAGTTTTTTATATTTTTTTAATGAATCGGTTTTCATTATTCAACGATTGGATCGATGGTTTGATACTATTCAACTGACCCAACTGTGGTTTAATCCGATATAAAAAAAAATTACAGTTTAATTAAGTTATTGAATTAAATATGTGTCTGAAACCCGATTGAATCGATTGAACCGATCTAATCCGATCGGACTGGTTGAACCGGCCGGTCCAATCCAGATTTTAAAACATTAGTAATTATCAAACTAGGTAATTGTGATTTTATAAAACTCCATTTAATTATTCTGCAAAAACTAAGTGTCATACGTAATTAATCACTTTCTCTTTGTCCTTTTCATCTACCTACAGTCAATCTACCTAGCTTCATTCAATAAATTCCTGAGTCCTCAGTCCTCACCCACCACCACCACCACCACCACCAGGAGAATCACCCGTCAGTTCAGTCCCACCATAAATATGTCCCTTCAACAAGCTGAAGCCATTTCAGTGTCCAAGAGTGTTGAGAAAATGTCCACTTATGGCCATCACCCACCCTCAGAATTCATTGTTAAAGAAACCCAATTTGGCTCTATTGATACTTCTCCACCTTTAGGTTCATTTCACGTCATTGACATCTCTCACTTCTCTAACTCCTCCTCCCAAGAAGCAAAACTTCAACTAGAAAAGCTCAGATCAACTCTTAGCTCCTCCGGTTGCTTCCAGGTTTATTACTTATTATTATTATTATTGTTGTTGTTTTTCTAGCAAATTTTCCATTGCATGCATTAGTTTATGTGTTACTGAGTTGAGAGCTGACTTTCAATTGACGATTATTTAAAGAAAAAACAATCATGGGTTTTCAGGCAATTGGGCATGGGATTTCGGATTCATTTCTCGACCAAGTACGTGAAGTTGCAATACAATTCTTTGCACTTCCGGAGGAAGAGAAGCTGCAATATGGTCGAGCTGTTAATGAATCAGAAGGGTATGGAAGTGACCGGGTTGTCTCTGAAAAACAAGTTCTTGATTGGTCTCAGCGATTGTCTCTAAGGGTCTTTCCTCAAGATAAACGAAGGCTTAATCTTTGGCCTCAAAATCCAACTCAATTTAGGTATCTCACATCAACTAATTCTAATGCATGATTACATATTTAGCTTATGAAACAAACATGAATTTTTGAGGTAAAATGTAATACTTCAGTCCACTATCAAGATAGTATCATTGGATTTGTTTTTTACCCACTTCAAATAGTGAGTCTCAGGGCGCATCCCCTTGATTAGAACCAATGACTTCATCATTGGAAATCACTTAATTCGTTTTCAACGATGAAGTCATCGGTTCGAATCAAACGGATGCGATCTAAGCCCCACTATTTAAGGTGGGTAAAAAACAAATCAGAGGACAAAATCTTGATAGTGAAAATGGGCGTTATATAAAAGATTGCAGGGGACAAATATCCAATCAATAGTAACAACTGGGGATTTGTTGTTGGTTCATAAATTGAAGGAACTTTTTCTTGCTCTTTGATTAGTGAATTTGATTGTTTTTCAGTGAGATCCTTGATGAGTATGCGACGAAGATAAAGAATGTAGCAGAGGTTCTGTTTAAGGCAATAGCGAAGTCGCTGAATGTAGATGAAGATAGTTTCTCTAATAAGTTTGGAGAAAGAGCTCTAATGCAAGCTCGGTTTAACTTCTATCCGCCATGTTCCAGACCGGATTTGGTTCTTGGAGTCAAACCGCATACGGATAGATCCGGAATTACAATTCTCCTCCAAGATAAAGAAATAGAAGGTCTTCAAGTTCGCGTAGATGGTAAATGGTATAGAGTTCCTGTAATCTCTAGTGCTCTTGTTGTCAATCTTGGTGATCAAATGCAGGTAGATATCTCTCTCTCTATCTCTCTCTCTCTCTCTCTCTCTCTCTATATATATATATATATATATATATTCAATCTTACTGATCAAATGCATTTTTATCTTTTTGCAAGTGGCATATTTATGTGTGTGGTTTTACATGTAGTATCTCGAAGATGTTAACAAACCATTTCATTCTATCTTTTTATCTTCTATTTCTGCCATGAATAGGTGCAATCTTATTTTCTAATTGGTAGGAACTTGTGCAGATAATGACTAATGGCATATACAAGAGCCCAATGCACAGGGTGGTGACAAACACAGAAAGGTTGAGAATGTCTTTAGCCTCATTCATTGAACCAGAGCCGGAAAGAGAGATAGGACCGGTGGAGGATTTGATAGATGAGCAAAGACCGAGGATATATCGAAATGTGAAAGATTATGGTGCTATCAACTATGAGTGCTATCAGAAAGGGTTGATAGCACTTGAAACTGTTAAAGTTTAGTCTTTACCTCTGTTTGTTTCCCGGATAACTGATTATGAATGAAAGGAATATAATGACAACTTCAATCCTAGCTAAGATGGATGTAAAATAAATGTTACAGTGTACGGGAGGCCTTATCCATCTTTACTAAATTTCTTAACTATTTTACAATAATAATTTTCATATGTAAAATGCAATGAATGATGCTTCCTGAAGTCACAGCCGAAGATAGAAACTTCAGCCTGATGTTTCAGTTGCTGCGAAAAATTTGGATTTCATTATGTTTCTTAGACTCTCTGGCACATAAACATTTTTCTTTCCTGGTTGGAAACAAGATCTTTAATAGAAAGATTCAGCTTCATGGATCAGTATAATGGCAAATTAACATTTATCTATCCTTTGTAACACTGATTCTCAAAGAAGTTGGTCGTTATAAATAGATGAATGTAATGAAAACAAGGTATATCTTCTCTGTAGAAACTATATGAAACAAGCCCATGGCAGTCATTTGGATTTATTCGACATATTCAAGCTGATGTTTGTACTCTGTTAAATGATGAATAAGTTATGTATTAGCATCAATCCTTAAAAATAGCATTGGCACAAAATGTATGTTGGAATTTGGTTGTTTATAAAGTTAAAACAAAAATTTTGTGAGTTTTTTAGGAAACAATGCAATGTTTCAACCAAAAGACAAATTGTTTCATGAAAATTTATTTGAAACAGTGCAATGTTTCAAAACTCTATAAAGGATAAGAAGGAATTTTTTTTAGTAATATAAATAAAAAGACAATCTTATTTTCCTTCTCTATCTGAACTTACTAGAAAACCTAGAAAACATTTTGTTATTCATTAGGTGAAGTTTCATTATAACTTAGTGCAAAATCACAAAAGGCTTGTCAAACCTCGAAAGCTATTTGCATTAAAAACCCACAAGCAAATTAGAGGGGGCAAATATCGTTTTTTGGAAAGCGTATTAGTACATGTTTCAAGTCTCTTCAAAGAACTTTCCCAACAATAAAAAAATGATAAATTCTTTAGTGGATACTGAAACGACAATTTCGACCATCAAATTGATGAACCAAGATTTGGTGCGACTTGATCGTTTTGATGGATCAAGTTTCAATCGCTAGTAGGACAAATTGTGTTTTCTACTTACAAGTCTGAAGATTATCTATATTTTGGCTCTTGATTTGCCACCACTGCTAGAGCTCATTAATGAAGACACCGATGAAGTGAAGGCAACCATAAAGCAGAGAGAAGATGATGAATTAATCTGGCGTGGACACATCTTGAATGCCTTGTTATACAGACTCTATGATCTTTATACCAACACGAAATCTGTTAAGAAGATATGGAATGCTTTGGAATTCAAGTATAAGGTTGAGGAGGAAGGTACCAAGAAATTTCTAATTTCTACATATTTTGATTTCAATTTAAAATTTCTTGATGATAAACCTATCTTACCTCAAATATTCATGAATTACAAATTATTTTCAATAAGTTGAAGTTTGTCAAGATAGAACTTCCTGAACCATTTCAAGTTGGTGCTATAATTGCAAAATTGCCACCAACATTATAGCATCGACTTGAGCATGTCATAGGAAGAGGGTTCTTCATAAAAGCGAAGATACTTTTTGGAAGAGATTCATAAACATATTCGTATTGAGGAAGAATCGTGTTCAAGAGACAAGTCCGCGGAAACAAATTTTGGTCTTTCTAAGGCAAGTATAAATGTTGTGAACAAATCCAACCATTTCAAAAGCAATTACCAAAAAAGAGACAACAATCAGAAAGGGAATTTTCTTGGTCCCAAAAAGGATCAAGGAAAATTCAAGAATAACGAAAAAGGGGGTTGTTTTGCTTGTGGAAAACCTGGGCATTATGCTAGAGATTATAGGTTTAGGAAGAAACAAAACGAAGAGGCCAATGCCAATGCCATAAAAGAAGAGATCATTGCTATTGTGAGCGAGATTAATGTTGTTCAAGGAAGGATACAAGGCTGGTGGTATGTTACTTGTGCCACAGTCCATGCTTCTTATGATATGTCTCTCTTCAAGAATTTTAATGAACTCAGAAGTGCACAAGAGATTCAAATGGGAAATGAAAACTGCTCCAAGGTTCTTGACAAAGGAAGCATTGATCTCTTTCTCACTTTTGGAAAAAAAATTACTCTAACTAATGTATTGTATGTTTCTAATATGAATCAAAACCTAGTTAGTGGTGCTCTTTTAGGCAAACTTGGGATTAAGATTGTTTATGAATCTAGAAAACCTTTTTTATCCAGGTCTAGTGCTTTTGGGGGAAAAGGGATATTTGTGTGATGGAATGGTTAAATTATGTATTGTTGACAATGAAATGAATAAAAATGCTTTTAGTTATGCTTATATGATTGATTCAAATTCCATTAATTTATGGCATAGTAGACTTGCACATATAGCTGTCAGTACAATTAAAAGAATTATAAAATGTGGTTTACTTTTGTTTGATACTAGTGGATTTGAAAAGTGTGAAATATGCATTAAATCAAAAATGGTTAAAGAAGCTTTTTCATAGTGCATAGTGATCTATATGAATTAAATGTTATTTTGTTATTCATTAGGTGATTTTATTTTTTTTTGTGCAGATTCACAAAATGCTTGTCATATCCCGAAAACTATTTGCATTAGAAATCCACAAGCAATTTAGAGGAGACATATATCGTTTTTTGGAATATACATCTTTACACAATCGTATCACCGAGAACTGCAAGAGTAACATGAGCCATATTAAGATTTACTTTGAGAGTTGTTCCGGCTGGTATAACAATATTTGTTTAGAAACAGGGGATAATCAAGAGAGGTTGAACATAAAGCCAATTTATTGTACAATAATACTAAGTACACATCATATCTCTTACATCATTATGTGGTAAAATATGATTAATTGATTTTAAATTAAAAATAAACTTTCATTAAATCATTTTATTACATAATAATGTAAGATAAATGATATGTAAAAATGATGTATATCTAATATTACTCTTTATTGTGTGGTTCAACAACCCATAAATATCCTGTATCCATTATTTTTTTCCTGCAATTCTTGGAATGGTTAACTTGATACCAACATTGTGTCAATGTAGTTGGTAATAGCTAGCGTACGTATGCTTGTTGAGACAATCAAGAGGCAGGTTAAATAGAAATAAAAAACATATAATCTCCAAACCTTGAATTCATGATTAAGTAAATTCTTCCTCGGTAATTGCAAATCATTCATGAATCCACATAAAAAAGGAGATTATAAATTTAACTACTGCCGCCCTGTAATTATAATTCATTCCTAAAAAATATCCAACCAAGCTCCTGCCAACAATACCATGGAGACAATTCATTATTTGTGCTTGTCACACTATACATGTCCTCTTCCCATTCCATCATTTTTCTCACAGCAGACACTAATATATACCTGGAGGCAAGAAAGGTTAAACAGAAAAGGTAATCATTTCCAAAACTTGAATTCATCATATTGCCGTCCTATATAAAATTATAATTCCATTCACCCGAATACTCCAAGCAGGGTGACATTAGATATGTGCTTGTTAATGAAAAAAATAAAATAAACATACAAAGCTTAATGGATGTAGCGTAATGTAATTATAAAAAGTAAAAATTAAAGTAAAAATGATATTAAAATTATCTAGTAAAATCATATAGTTTGTATCAAAGAATTCATATAAATTTTAATTCCTGCCATTTCCTGAGCAAGAGAAAATACAAATTGGCAACGTTAGCAGCCCCAGAAACGCTTATAAATTTGTAGTAGCAGCCAGGCACCACCGCACCAGCATAATAGCATTGGCACATCATATTGAGAGGTGACAACTGTACAGCAATGGCTCTTCAACATGCAGAGATAGTTTCACTCTCCAAGAGTGTTCCAGAAACGGCCATTAATGGTGATGAACCGCCACCACCACCATATGTTCTTAAACAATCCGTTTTTGGTTCTATAGATATTTGTCCTCCATATGGCCCATTTCCTGTCATTGATATCAGTTACTTCTCACCCTCTTCATCTGCTTCTCAAGCTCATGTACACAATGAGCTAGAGAAGCTCAGATCAGCTCTCACCTCTGCAGGATGCATCCAGGTTAAATTCATATATATATATATATTTTTTTTTTACCAAAAACATAAAATTGCTAATGGGATGGAGGAACAGCTGAAGTTAAAGAAGTAAATTTGTAGAACATTAATTTGGAATGTTTGTAAAATAACTCTTTGGTGAGATAATTGGTTATCTATATATGTTACCTTCCAAAAATTAGGATTCAGGATTACGCTAGCATTAAAGTAGCTATATCAATTAATTAATTAAAACTATTGAATACAAAATTACCATAGATTTAAGATCTGCAGATTTACGGAAGCACCAAACTGCTTCTGATCATCTCATTATTGTACCCAAAGCTAATTAATAAGGAAGATCATGTCATGCATTTAGAGGGATCTACACTAATATATGAAAGATTAATAAGTTGGTTTGATGTTCAAAGTTGGATCATTTTCTCATCTAAACTTTTACTTGAATAATCATTATTAATAATTTGTTCATTTTGTGTCGTCAACATATTCTTTTATTGTATATATTCTGTCACTAAAACAGGTGAATATACTAAGTTAGTTAGTTCTCCGTAATACTTAATTCTGATTAATCTTTTGAATATATATGATTGTCAGGTGATCGGTCATGGGATTTCAAGTTCATTCCTCGACAAGGTACGTGAACTCGGGAAGCAATTCTTTGAGCTCCCAATGGAAGAGAAGCAACAATACGCCCGACCAACTAACCAAATTGAAGGCTATGGTAGCAACATGATAGTCTCAGAAAACCAAGTCCTCGACTGGTCTGATCGCCTCTCTCTTTGGGTTTTCCCACAAGATACAAGAAACCTTCATTTTTGGCCTCAAAATCCCACTGGTTTCAGGTACACTCTTTTCTCTTTTTCTTCTTTCTCGAATAATTATGATTAATTCTTCTAGTACCAAAACTTTCAAGGTAACATTAATAGTAATATTTAGGGAGATGTTGAATGAATATGCGGAGAAGGTGAAGTTTGTCGAGCAAACACTGTACAAGGCGATCGCAAAGTCACTAAATTTGGAAGAGAACAGCTTCTTGAATATGATAGGAGAGCGAGCGCCAGTGCGAGCGAGGTTTAATTTTTATCCACGTTGTTCAAGACCTGATCTGGTTCTTGGCGTCAAACCTCATACAGATAGAGGAGGAATTACAATTCTTTTGCAAGATAAAGAAGTGGAAGGTCTTCAAGTTCTTGTTGATGGTAAGTGGTTTAAGGTTCCTATAATTCCAGATGCTCTTGTCATCAATCTTGGGGATCAAATGCAGGTAATTAATTAATATATAAATCTTTAACTGAATATATTAAGCTTCATGCAAGTAAATAGCGTAACTATATAGATGAATGTATTTGAATCTGTAGATAATGAGTAATGGTATATTCAAGAGCCCTTTGCATCGGGTGGTGACGAATACGGAAAAGTTGAGGATGTCAGTGGCGGTTGTGAGTGAAGCAGAGGTGGATAAAGAGATCGGAGCTGTGGAGGGATTGGTGAATGAAGAAAGACCAAGGTTGTATAATAATGTCAAGAACTTCGGTGCTGTGGCCTATGAGTCTTATCAGAAAGAACAAATAGCGATGGACGCCATTAAAGCTTAATTAATCTATTGTTTCATCATCATCGTGAACAATGAATGATGAATGCTGAATGTTTTGTATTCAATAAGATCTTTAATCCTTGTTCAGGCTCTTATATATGACAGACTCTACATTAATGCTGTATCGTCACCTTATTCACCGTGAAGTTGATGTATGGAATGATCGATTGGGGTTGATGTGGATTTCATGAACATTATTTTAAATTTGTTAATTTGTAACATGTTATTTGTTTGACATCCGCTCGTTAAGCTTATCACAAGTTCAAGCTCATCAGCATAGATAAGCTTATTCACAAGTTCAAACTCATCAGCAAATCAAGATCAAACTTTGTTGGAGTCATGAAAATAAATGACCCACGTAAAGTGATTAAATTACACATTTGTGCTTAATTTGAATATTTATTAGGACAATTTAAATTTTAAGAATTTATTCATGAAACATCACATGTTAATTTTTTCTTACAATTTATGTATGTTTGGAATGATTTATGAGATGTTTTGTGTAGATATTAGGGTGTGATTTATTGTCCAGTGTTGATTTTCTCTTAATATTGTTGAATAAGGGTAAAATGTCATGTTTTTAAGGGGTTGATTTTGTCATTTTTCATTCATCTAGGGACCAAATTGAAAAATTCCACTCTCACTATATAAACAAAAGTTGCCAAACGTGAAATGGACGAGCAACCATTTCCAAACCTTAGCCCACCTTCACGCACTTTCTAGCGACTTTTCCGGTGGCTTCTCACCTCCCACGCTTGAACGGACACTACCATCTTCTTCCCCATTATCTCCTCTCTGTTTGTAAGTCACCGATTCACGACGATTTAATTAATTTTTCCGGCGACACTTCACCTTCCAGGCTAGTTTTCGCTATATTTTTGGCGATGTTTCACCTCCCTGATTACATATTTGGACTCCATAGATGGTGAGCTTTCAACCAGCACATTCCGATTCCATTTCCAACACCGTTTGCCAGAAAACTAGTAGAAAAACTAACAGATTCCGACAAGTTTTCCGTTTAGCATTCTGGCGTTATCGTTGTCGGTTCCGCTCCTTCTTCGCACCATAACGACGTCAGTTTCGAGCACTTTGCCACGATTAGATTTGTTTTCATTGATCCCGCCTCCATCGACACACCCATGAGTGGTTGAGCTCTCGGTTGTGCGTTACGACATAGGCGAGATCGAGATTGATGTCCACAACTCTCTTCAACAGCTCTCGACTAGTTGGATGAGCCCGATCGACGGATATTCGGTAGTAATATATATGTATTGATTACATTTTTTTTCGTTTCATGCTTGATTTCGATACTTTAATGTAGTTGAATACATGATTTGAACTTAATATTGATTTCTGTTGTGAGTAATTGTTGGTTAAAATTGATTGCACAATACATGTTAGTTTGAGATTATTAAATGTTGAGTATTGCTTTAAATTACTTTGCGTCGATTGTAATAAAGTTTTATTCGCATTTAATATACCATTTCTACTTTTGTTGCATGGATTGTGTGGTTGGTTGATTAGATGTTGTGTGTTGACAAATTGTATTTGTTAATCATGTGCCAATTAGTGGTATTTCATGTGTAGTGTTTGTCGGTAGTTGATGATAGTTGTTAAACATTTGTCTCCTTGCAAGTAGTGAGCGAATCAATATCACAGTATAATGTACAGAAGCAAGGGTCGATCCCACAGAGATTTGTAAGTCACCAAATAATCTTAATAACTATGACAAACTTAAAATAAGGTCACCGAAATAATCTAAAGAAGTGATGCAATAACCAACTAAACTGAAATTAATTAAACTCAAATGACAATAAACAAAATTTGATCAACTTTAAAACCAATGAACTAAAAACCTAGGTATCCAACTTCACTGTAATTATCTGGCTTAATGCAATTAATCTAACCACTATAACCTCAATTCTCTCTTAGGGTTCATGTTCTCACAAATAACGTATTACTGTATGGCGTTCGAGATTAACCTCGTATTTTTATAACTCAAACTAGCTATGGCTAAACCTAGCCTAAATAATAAAAACTTATTAAGAAAAATACATTGAAGAACCAATTTGCACCTGTCAGGGCATATGCACAACTACAAACCATTCATTCATAAGAGTTATTTAAGATTAGCCTATGACGTCTGCCTAATCCTAACTCATACAACCTATTAATCCACATTAAGGGTCGTCACATAATAATGCAAATTAACAGTTGAATTAATATAAACACTGTTAAGTTTTTGTTTGTCAAACTTATGTGTTTTTCTGTGTGTGCACATGCCTTCCTTATGTTAGCACATTAGCAGCAGACTTGTGCGTCTTTGTTTCTGTTTTTGTTCTAAGTATTTGTATTTATCTTCTGTGCACACTGTTGTCTGATATGCTATCACCTTGCATGAAGATTCTGACTTTCTCATATTGTTTTTCAAGATGACGTATAAAGCTTTGCAAGTGGATCTCT
>WYDK02000074.1:918798-935503 GCA_009867345.2 Toxicodendron radicans
TAGAACTGATGATTGTGCCAACTGGGTTCATCTTCAAAATCTCTAGTCGAAGTTTTAGAAAGGGAAACCTCGATCTCATTTTAGTTTTATTGTTAATTAAAAGAAAATATATCATGTGCATGAATGAACCACATGAGACTTTGCACGTGTGTTGAGATCTTGTAAATTTAAGCATTCTGATTTGAGTTGTATTTAATGAAATATAATTTGAATTTAAAAATGTGTTTGATAAATTTTTTTAAAAGGAATTTTAAAGTTTTTTAGTATATTTTTGGAAATATTTAGATTATTTTTTTAACCCTACATTTATTAAATTAGCTAAACACCCTCATAGTAAAAGTTTAAAAACTTAACAACACACCCCCACTCACCCAAACACCTTCAATTGCCGGAGTTGGAACGACGCATGGCTGATCGGATCTAGTTGGCCATGCGTCGATCTGTCCGTTAACGGCCAGATTGATGGCCAATAACGGCCACAGACGTGGTTGTTACATGCCAGATCTGGTCGGCCACGCGCTGTTCCAACACCGAATGCCGGCGGTGGTTGGGTGAGTGGGGGTGTTTTTGCCAAAGTAATTAAAAGTTTATTTTAGTGGAATAAAATTGGAAAAAATGTTTAATTTGAATTTGGAAATTGTTTTTGAATAGGATAAGATTTTGAATATGACTTGTGGAATATTAAAACAAAAACAGGATAAGATTTTGGATATGACTTGTGGAATATTAAAACAAATGTGTATTTGTACTGTTGAAATAAGATAGTAGAATGAGATAGGGTTTAAAAATTGTAACAAATGTAGTTAGGTTTGTAAGGGAACCCTAATTAATTTATTTTGGGTTTTTTTTTTTAAAATATTTTTTCCAGAAATGGAGACTCTGCAAGATCAATTATGAAGCTCAATTTGGTCAAAAATATGTAAATGGAAGTGATGAATAAGAAAAAAAATTGATATTTTTATGGGAAAAAAAGACATTTAGGGTTTGTTATAGGACCCTAATTCCTTTATTTTGGTTTTTTTTTTTTTCATATTTTTCCAGAAATGGAGACACTGCAAGATCAAATATGAAGCTCAATTTGGTGAAATATGTAAATGGAAGTGATGAATAAGAAAAATACTTGATATTATTATAAAGTGCTTCAGATTCAGATTCAGCATAGAATTAGAAAATAATTTTCGTACTTATCAAAAAATAATTCTATGTAAATGCTTAGATCTAGCATACAACAACTATAAATTTTGAAAAAGAGTTAAATACCTGACCTCATTTTGTAATCTACGCATCTTACTTCTAAAGGGATTCATGATATTTTCTTCATTTAGGGTTTAGGGTTTGTAAAAAATAAGAACAGTTAGGGTTTGCAATGGAACACTAAATTTGTTAAAATGCATGAAAATTTTCTTATTAATTTAGGGTTTCTACATTTTTTTTTCAGAAATGGATCAGACTCTGCAAGATGAAATACGAAGATCAAGATATAATTTAGTCAAATACTTAATATAAATTGTTATGAGTTTCGGATTCAGCAGATGAACGATATATTTTGTTAATTACATTTGAAGGGCTTTGGTAAAAGTAAGTAGGTAGCTCGCTTGCAATGACAATGCTTCTTTCTTTTGAGTATTAGGTTTAGTCTTTTAAGTTTGCGTAAGATTTATGACGCATATAAACATAGTTAACTTTTCACTTTTGATACTTTAAAAAATGGGTCACAACATGAAACAATCATATATAGATTTGACTTTCCACCTTTATTCACTTAAACTTTGGTGGATCAATAATACTAGGTGGATTTGTAGAGCTTTTTCTAATTTTGGAAAAGAAAAGATAATGTTAAGTTGAATGTCAGGGGTAAAAATGTCATTTCATATTATTTTATTATGGGTGAGCGGGTTTGAGTACCAATCGAAAATGGTCGGAATCGGAACCGGCCGGTTCCTAGCATTAGGAACTAGAACTAGAACCGGTCGGTTCCAGTTCCTAGGTTCTTTGAACCGGAACTTGAAATACAAGTTCCGATTCCGGTCTCGGGTACCAAAGAAAATGTTAATTACCCCCCCTGCTATTTTAAAAATGATAATACACCCCTGACATATTATTTAACCATTAATTATAAGTTACTATTATAAATTTAATAGAAAATATAAACATAATGAAAAAAAAAACAATTAAAAATTGGAACCGGTTCTGGGTCTTGTTCTTAGTTCCTACTGGGTTGGAACCAGAATTGAATCCAGGTAGTCCTGATTCCAAAAAATTGGAACCAGAGGTCCGAGTACCCGCCAATTCCGGGTAGAACTGTTACTCATGCTCGCCCCTATCTTTTATTACTGAAGTTTTAATAGAAGTTGACAGAAGGATGGTATTTGAATAAATGTCAGAACTTTAGGGGTGGTTTGGATAGTAACCCCAAAACTTAACATCTAATCTAAGTTCAGTTTATGAAACCTTAAGGGTAATAAGTGTAATTAACCCAAATCTAAACCATGTAACAATTTTTGAAGTTTCATTAACTGCTAATGTATATATTATAAATTTGTGAACCAATGATATATTTCGCTCATTATAACATAATTATGATTGGGCCCTATTTTGCAACATAATTTTCCTATCAAATTCCTCAAAATAATTTTCCACATTGAAAGATTCATGTTGTATTGATAATGACCACTTCACCAGGTTTTCCATTTCATTTCAAGATTTTAATGGAAATTATAAATTTCATACATTGTACAAAGATATGTAATAGATCTAGCCTTTTAGATAGTGAATGAAATTCTTATATTTTATCTGATTCAATGGTATTGATAATTGACATTATAAAATTTGTTTGTTTTAGTTATTAATTTGTTTAATTTGTATTTTGTACAATATGGAGGATGATGAATCTAGTTATATATATAAAAAAAAAAAAAAAAAAAATTCCAAAATGCACTTATTGATATGTATATTATTGTTATTATTTTTTTATACACACACATATAAGTCTTTAATTTTGAAAGTAAGATGAAGATTCTAGGGTGAAAATCCAGAACAAAACAAGAAAGAAAACAATACAGAGATAATAGAAGAATCAAGAAACGAAAATGCAATTAACTTTTTCATTAACTGTTAGGTCCTATAACTATGTTGAGCAGATTTGTTACCACACATGATTGTTACAACACCTTGTTGGCACAACGGAAATGTAAAACAGTTTAAAATTTTACCAAGTTAAATTTACAGATTCAGTTAGTTCTTTTTGGGGTGACTTGCAAGTATTCATCCAAGCAAATAAAATAAAGCACACAACCATTTACATGGTTCGGCCGAAGCCTACATCCATGGGACCTGGTCCAGGAGAAAACGTTCCAGTATGAACAACATTCATGGTACAATAACGAAGTTAGAAACAATCATCAGTTATGAGAAACTCCCTTTGTCATAACGCTTCAATCTCCACACTCTTGTTGCACCTCGTTCTTCCACAGTTGGTATTCACCTCGTCACACTTACGGTCTGCCTGAGTTCTTCCCAAGCACAGGAAGATGAAGTCTCACTTCACTCCTGAATCAACACAGCAACGTAAAAAGAAGTTCAGGTGGTTGAACTGTTGAAAATGTTTTTCACATAAACCAACACATTAACTCAACAATGAACAATGATGTAAAATGTATTTTAATGATTAAAACATCCTAGATAAACGGGACTGAACATCTTAAGTGAAGAAACCTAAAGCTTAGAACTTAGCAGAAATGAGAATGGCGGACTGCTCTATTATGTTTGTCCGGTTGTTTTTTCACACAAAGAAGATGATAAATAATGTAGAGCGCTAGAAGAAAAAAGGCCAGGTGTCCAACCACGTGGGCAGACAAGATCACTAAAGTTTTTACAACAAAATTAATTTGTTGTGTGCCTGAAACAAAAGAATAAAATCAGCCTTTTTGCAGAAAAGTTGTCTGCACAATCAAACATGTGAGGACACATGGATAGTGGTCCCAAAAAGTTCTTTAATGCAGACCAAAAGATAATTCAAATAAAAAGGAAATAATAAAAATATCTTCAAAAGAGAAATCCACGTCAGACTCAAGGAATGAAATATCTGAATCAAAAGATGTGGTAACATCAATTTCTGTGTGGCCACACACAAGTAGCAGACATTAAATTAAAACAAGGTCTGAAAGGATTGTGAGCACATTAGTCATTGTGCTCACAAGTTCATAATATGACAACAAAGATTTCCAACAATAACAATTAGAGATGAAAACCAACTGAAATCAGCTAAAACAACTGATAAAGTTCAGAGAAGAAAAAGGGAATGTTTGAGAGAGATAGAGTAATCTTTTTCTTCTTATTTTTATTTTTTTACTTTTTCTAAATGATAGCTACAATGCTGTATTTATACAAGCTGTACTAGCAAACTATTAACAAACTTAAACCATATTAACAAACTTAAACATGTGATTAACAGAATAATAGTAGTAGTTAACAACTCAACAAACTTTTAACAAACTCTTCAACATTCTAACATCCATCCGTAAGCTGAACCTCCAAGCTTCAGCATTTTCTCAACATTTTCTCAACATTCTAGCATCAACTTCTAATTTTCAACATTTTTTAATCCTAACATCCATCCATAAGCTGAACCTCTTTAACATTTTCTCAGCCTAATATCAATAAGCAAAAGAAGAGATTCATCAAGAGAGCTCTCAATCATTTATGAAATAATTCACTGATGTAATGGTTGCTCAACAGTGAATGGAACACATCAAGACACTTCTTTAGCAAGTAGTAGCTACTCAGTAGTAGAATGAACTCAATGAACTCATTAAGAATTTTAGCAGCTAGAAGGAGCTTAGACTGTGAATTTGTTCCTTAAAAATTCAAACCTAGAAGCTGGAAGAGCTTTAGTAAATATATCAGCTTTTTGAAATTTAGTGGGAACATATTGAACTTTGAGTTTGTGGGCAGTGACTTGCTCTCGCACATAATGAGCATCAAGCTCAATGTGCTTAGTCCTGCCATGGAAGACATGATTAGATGCCAATGAACCAACACTCTGGTTGTCACATCAGATGATTGGAAGTTCTAACATGGGAAGGCCAGTTTTAGAGAAAAGACTACAAAACCAAGTTAATTCTGTAGCACCTTGAGCTAGAGCTCTGTATTCTGCTTTAGTGGATGATAAGGCTACTACCTTTTGTTTTCTAGAGGTCATTGAAGTAGATTTGAGCCAAGGAAGACACAACAACCGCTGGTGGACCTACGGTCTTCAAGACTGCTTGCCCAGTCAGAATCTGTGTAACACTCCAAGTTTAATCTGTGACTTTTGGTGAACTGTAAGCCAAAGTGAGTTGTGCCTTTAATGTATCGAAGTAACCTTTTGCAGGCCTGCCAGTGTAGCTATGTGGGAGCTTTAAGAAACTTGCTTAATTTGTTAACACAATAAGCAATATCAGGTCTAGATAAGGTCAGGTACTGGAGAGCTCTTATTGTGCTTCTATAAAGGGCTGGATTTTCATAAGGCTTACTGTCATCCAGAGTTAACTTGGTGCTAAGAGCCATAGGGGTAGTACAAGGCTTGCATTCTCCTATGTTAGTCATTTCCAACAGATCTTTGTCATACTTTGCTTGATTCATATGAAGGCCTGATTCAGTTCTGGAAACTTCAAAACCAAGAAAATACTTTAAAGATCCTAAGACTTTTAAGGCAAATTGAGCGTTTAAGTCTTGAACGATAGCTTGTACTAAAGTAGGATCATTTCTGGTAAGTAGTATGTCATCCACATAAACCAGGACATACATGATTTTCTCATCTTTTTTGTAAACAAAAAGACTTGAATCAGCCATAGAATGTGTAAAACCCCATTGCAAAAAATCTCTTTTTAGCTTCTCAAACTAGGCTCTTGGTGCTCGTTTTAAACCATAAAGAGCCTTAATTAGTTTACATACATGATGAGGGTGTGCATGGTTAACAAACCTGTCAGGCTGAGTCATGTATACTGTCTTAGTAAGTTCACCATTTAGGAACGCGTTGTTGATGTCAATCTGCTGTATATCCCACCCATTATTTACTGCCAAGCTGAGAATTACACAAACAGTTGGAGACTTTACTACAGGGCTGAAGGTTTCCAAGTAATCTACTTTGCTGAAAGCCTTTTGCCACTAACCTGGCTTTGAACCTCTGAACAGATCCATCAGGGTTATACTTAATTCTAAACACCCATTTACTACCAACTGGGTGCATTTCAGATGTGAGAGGAACCAACTCCCAAGTGTTATTAGTCAACAGGGCATCAAATTTAGGTTGCATTACAGCCTTCCAGGATGGATGGGTGAGAACTTCTGATACTGTAGCTGGTTTTTTCGTGTCAAGGGAAGAAACTAAGATAGTATTATGAGCTCTAGTCTTAAACCTAGTAAGCATATGATGTGTGTTTAATGAGGGAGGGCACGGTTTGGCAAGAGGTTAAAAGATATATAATGGAATAGCATCATAAGACTCAGTGGAGTCTAAAGTTTGAGGTGACAATATGAAGGTTTGAGACTGATTTGATATATTAGGTTGAGGTGACAATATGGAGGTTTGAGGCTGATCTGATAGGTTTATGTCTGGAACAGAATAATGGATATTGTCATGTGTTATAGGATCAAATGTGGGAGACATATTGAAAGAAGTAGTTGGCTGGAGAACTAGGGTAGAGTGTGATGTATTTGAAGTGTTAGACTGATGTAGTGTGGTAGGACTAGAACTTGATGTATCTAGTAGTTTAGATTGATTCAATGTGGTAAGACCATTAGGAGGTATAAAATGTATATTGGAATGCTGAGGTAAATGCCATACAGAATGATTAAAGGAATATGAATGAGAGTTACATAAAGGTGAATCATTGGAAGACAAAGAAGCAAAAATTTGAGCAGATGCAAATGGAAATTCAGTTTCATCAAAACTCACACTTTGACAAACATAAATGCGACCAGTGGGATCTAAGCACTTATAACCCTTGTGATGTAAACTATACCCAACAAAAGTACATTTGGTAGTGTGAAAATTGAATTTGTGACTGTTATATGGTCTAAGAAATGGGTAAACAGCACATCCGAAAACTTTGATGGCTTAATAGTTTGGTAGAGTGTGAAACAGAACCTGAAATGGAGATAAATGTGACAAGATTGGTGTGGGGAGTCTGTTGGTGAGATAGGCTGCAGTTTGAAATGCAAACCACCAGTATTTAAGTGGCGTACAGGCTTGGGCAAACAAGATAAGGCCTTGTTCCACTATTTGTCTATGTTTTCTCTCCACTCTACCATTTTGTTGGTGAGTGTGAGGACAAGGATGCCTAAAAAGAATGCCATGTTCATGAAGGTAGGGAACTAAGCTTCTATATTCTCCACCCAAATCGGTTTGAACACATTTTATTGAGGTATTAAATTGTTTTTCAACTAAGACATGAAATTGTTTAAAAATAGCCTGAGTTTCAGATTTGGCTTTTAAGGGGAAAAGCCAAGTGAATCTACTGTGATCATCCAAAAATTGGATGTAATATTTGAACCCTTCAAGTGATGGGACTGGAGAAGGCCCCCAAAGATCAAAGTATATTAATTCTAGGGGTTTAGATGCATGGAATGATGACCTATGAAAAGTTGACTGATGTAACTTTCCATACTTGCATGCTTGACATAATGTAATATCATTCTTAGTGTGATGAGGAATGTTTAATGCATGGAGGATTTTTGTAAGGACTACCATGTGTGGGTGACCAAGCCTCTTATGCCAAAGTAGAACATTTATTTTTTGTGTTGGAAAAGACTCAAATTTATGCAATTTATTGATAGAATTGTGATCAATTACAGAGTCATAGCATCTGAGACAAAAGAGTCAGAATGTTGTACATTAGTTTTATTAAAAGGAACATTACATGTGGGAATACAATTATTAAAGGGAATTGAATGGGAAGTTGTGAATGTTTGACAGACGGTATAGATGCACATACTGTTTTATGGAGAGATGAGGTAGGACAACTGCTTTTAGACTTGAGGTTGTGGTGAAAGGCCATGCAAAAAGTAGTGACTGGAGCTGGAACTTGTAGTCGATAGAGACCATCTTTAAGCATTCCTTGAAGAAGAATGGCTTGGGAGACCTTGTCCTTTACCACACATGAATCAGTAAAAAACTCAACAGAAACATCATTTTCTTTAGTTAGTTTAGACACACTAAGAAGATTCTTGGTGATATGTGGAACACACAAAACATTCCTAAGATGTAAGACTTTATTCATGCAAAATAAGGTAACAAAACCAGTATGAGTAATAGATAGAAGCTCACCATTTCCAACCTGGAGTTGCTCATTGTCGGCATAGTTAGTACTGCCCATGAGTTGTGAGAAATCTGAGGTGACATGGTTTGTGGCTCCAGAGTCCATGTACCAAGCACTGTCTTGAACCATGGAAGGTGTAGCAATGTAATTGATAGCTGCTGGAGATTGTTTATACTGCTGAGACTATGCAACTAATGCTTGATTGTGCATATAAGCCGATGCTGATGAATTGGACTGGTTATCAATGTTCACAGCTAAGGTTTCATGATCTATAGTATGTTGTGAAGAAATTGATGAACTTGACTGTAAACCTGGTGCATAAGAATGAGTTGTTGTTGTAGGATACCGATTTCCAAAACTAGAGTAATGTTGTCCAGGATTAAAAGTAGTTGATCTCAGATATCCAGGAAATGTGAAGTTTCCCTTAAACAATGAGTTGTTTCCTGTGAAATTCACATCAAAGCAGTGATAACAATTTAAGGCCAAGTATCCTGTTTTGCCACATACTTGACAGATGGGTTTCCCTCTGCCACCTCCTCGGCCTCTTCCTTTGCCACCAGGAAATCCTCTAGAAAATTATTGATTCTGGAACTGATTATGAGAAGTGGAGTATGAAACTTGATTTGGATCAGCAGTAAGGAAGGCATTTGATTGAAAGTAGAGGGGTTAAATGAGGAGGTAGGATTAAATGTGGGAATTTGGTGTCTAGGAGATGATGCTATGTGGAATTGAGAAAATTCAGTAGGGAAAGGGGATTGACTAGTCCATGATCTCTTGGTATCATTATTGATGGAAAGAGTTGCTACATTGGCTAAACCACCATGAAACTCATTATGAATAACTGAACTCATTGCAGTATTTGCTCTTTCTAGCCTAAGCTCAAGCTTTTGTAACACTATTTGTGATTCTTGGACAGAAATAGGGTCAAGTTTTGACTCCAGTCTAGTAGTAATGTTTACAATCGCAGCATCATACTCTGAGTCTAGGCCATCTAAAATATAATTGAGAAGTTCTTCATCTGTGACAATGACTCCACTTGCAGTTAAATTTTCGGCAAAACCTTTCATTTTTAGAAAGTAATTGTGCATACTCATATTTTCCTTTTTTGTGTTCTGTAAAAGACTCTTAACATGAAGAGTTTTGGCTCTTGATTCAGTGATAAATTCCTTTTCTAAGGTGAGTCAAATATCAGTAGCATACAAACATTTAGAGATTACAACAAATATTGACTCTGAGATTGATGATAACAACCAACTAACCAGCAATTTATCAATTTTCTTCCAAAGCATATAATCAGGGTTAAGTTTCTTGATCACCTTTGAATTCAATTTTTTTGACTGTGTTCGTATGAAAAGGACAAGACAAGCTATCAAACTAGTCAAGTGTTCTTCAAGATCTTGAGCTCCAACAGCAAATAACACCTGAGATTTCCAAAATCGATGATTATCACGAGTCAATTTTGGAGAAATGATTGGCAAGGTTGAAGAGGATATTGAAGATGAACTGACGGGATTGATTGTTTCAGATGTAGGTCTGAAATTTGTGTTCTTATTAGTGTTGTTAACGGGAGAAGAAAAAAAAGAGGAATCAACCATTGTGACGTTGGTCAATGGCTTTGATATCAAATTAGAGATGAAAACCAACTGAAATCAGCTGATAAAGTTTAGAGAAGAAAAAGGGAAAGTTTGAGAGAGACAAAGTAATTTTTTTCTTATTTCTTATTTCTTTTTTACTTTTTTCTAAATGACAGCTACAATGATGTATTTATACAAGCAGTACTAACAAACTATTAACAAATTTAAACCATATTAACAAACTTAAACATGTGATTAACAGAATAACAGTAACAGTTAACAACTCAACAAACTTTTAACAAACTCTTCAACATTCTAACATTAACTGACTAACTTGTTATAAGAGGGAGATATTTATAAGCAAAACTAATACAAAGTAAAAACGACATCGTATTTCATTTTACTAGTTTCCATTTTCTCCCTTATACTAACATTCCCCCATAAACTAAACATCTCTAATCTGTAAAACACATTTTTCTGCAATACTGTGCTGAATTCCATTTGTCATACTCAACAGATGCAGAATCTTCAATACTTCTTCAATTACTTCAAACACCTCAATACTACTTCAATTACTTCAACACTTCAGCATCTCACTTCAGTCACCAACACAAAACTTGTAGCAGTAAAATTAACAGATTCTAGTACTTGTACCACCATCCACAAAAAAAACTAATCACCAGCTACTAATTGAACACAAACTTCATTAGCTACATCAATAACGCCACTCAACAACATACTAATCATCAGAAATAACATCACTTAGTAGAACACTCAAGTACTCAACTACATCAACAACACCACTCAACAACTACTAATTGAACACAAACTTCATCAGCAATAACATCACTCAGTAGAACACTCAACTACATCAACAATACCACTCATCAACTACTAATTGAACACAAACTTCATCAGCAATACCATCACCTAGCAGCACACTCAATTATCAATATTTTCTTTCTATGCTTCTAAAGATTCTGCACCTTTTTGTGCTTCTAAGGATTCTGCAACTTTCAGTTTTTCTGTGAGACACTGAAATCTGTGTCCAGATAAGGGTTTTGTTAGAATGTCAGCAAGTTGATACTTAGAACCCCACAAATTGAACACACACTTTTCTATCAGCTACTAGCTCTCAAACATAATGCACATATATTTCAATGTGCTTTGTTCTTGCATGAAAAACAGGGTTAGATGATAAGGCCCCTGCACTCATATTGTCACACCAAAGAACTGGTGTGGCCATTACTTCAATGTTAACCTCCTTGAACAGATTTTGAATCCAAACTATCTCAGTAGCAGCTTGACATAATGCCCTATATTCTGCTTCAGTGGAAGACAATGAGACTACTTTTTGCTTTCTAGAGCTCCATTGAATCAAGTTTCCACCAAGAAATATGTTATATCCATTAGTGGATTTTCGATCGTTAGTGTCACTTTCCCAATCTGCATCTGCATAGCCTTCCAGGATGAATCTTGTCTTTGGTGAACATTAAACCATGATGAATGGTACCTTGTATGTACCGAAGTACCCTCTTGCATGCAGTCCAGTTAGCAACTGTAGGTGTTTCCAAAAATTGACTAAGCTTATTGACTACATAAGCCAAATCTGGTATGGACAAGGTTAAGTATTGTAAACTGCCAACAACTTTCCTGTAAAGAGAAGGTTGATAAAATATTTCACCATCTTCTTTGCTGAGTTTGGTACCTAATGCCATAGAAGTGGTACAAGGCTTTGAGCCAGCCATACCAACTTTATTCAGTAGCTCCTGAGCATACTTTGTTTGCATTAAGAGCAATCATGTAGCATTCCTACTCACCCCAAACCCAAGAAAATAATTAAGAGATCCTAAAGTCTTGAGAGCAAATTGCTTGTTTAGATCAGTCACAATTTGAGAAATAAGATTAGGATCATTCCCTGTGAGAAGGATATCATCTACATACACTAGAAGATAAGCAACTTTAGTCTCTTTCTTGAAATAAAAGAGACTTACATCAGATGTGGGGTTAATAAATCCCCAAGACAATAAAACACCTTTCAACTTGTCAAACCAAGCTCTAGGAGCCTGTTTTAAGCCATATAAGGCTTTATGGAGTTTGCATACATGTTTTGGAGAATTTATATCAATAAAGCCCTCTGGTTGAGCCATGAAAACAGTCTCTGTAGGTTCTCCACTAAGAAATGCATTATTTATGTCAATTTGCTAAATATCCCATTGTTGATGTATTGCTAATGACAACATGACTCTGATAGTGGTAGCTTTAATTACTGGTGAAAATGTCTCAAAATAGTCCAACCTTGGTGTTTGCTGGAAGCCCTTTGCAACAAGTCTTGCTTTGTACCTTTGTAGAGAACCATAAGAATTTAATTTGGTTTTAAACACCCACTTAGAACCTACTATGTTAATTCCTGGTGTGAAAGGAACTAATTCCCAAGTCTGATTGTGAATACGAGCTTTATATTATGAGAGCATAACATCTTTCCATTTTGGTGTACTTAAAGCTTCAACAATAGATTTTGGCTTAGAAAAAGTAGCATTAGTGGACAAGTAAGCATAGACTTCTGATAAGAGTGAATCACTTTTGGACCTAGTCACCATGGGATGAGTATTCTGAGTTTGCTGTTTTGAAATAGGAAGAACAACTTCTAGCTGAATTCCTGGTGACACTGTAGAAGCTGTTGGCACTTAGAATCTACTGAATTTAAGCCATATGAAGATCTTGTACTGAAAGAATTAGAATCCGGAGTAGCAGGTTGCACTAATGAATTAGATTATGACAAAGTAGTGACAATTGTTGACTGAAACCTTTGTAATGCAGATGCTGCCTGTTGTGGAACTTCTGAGGGTGTTGATTCTAAGATGTTATTATGCTGAGCAAGAGCATTGGGTCTGTATTTATAAACTACTGATCCTGAGTTGTCTGGGTGATCTGGAATATGCCAAGAGCTTTGGAAAACATGAGAAGTTGTCAATCCTACAACTTCAGAATCTTCACGCAGCACACAGTTAAAATTAGTTTTACATGGAAATTCAAATTCATTAAACTTGGCCTGTTTGACTATATAAAGTTTGCCTGATGAAGACAAACATTTATAGCCTTTGTGAACAAGACTATACCCAAAAAATATACACCTTTCAGTGTGATATGATAGTTTATGTCTCTGGTAGGGTCTAATGAAAGGATAACAGCTACAACCAAACACCTTCAAGTCAGTATAATTGGGTTCTTGGCCAAATAGCACCTTAAAAGGAGTGGAATATTCAAAAGAAGCAAAAGGTAATCTATTTAATAAAAACACTGCAGCACTAAATGATTGCCACCAAAAGCAAAGTGGCGTGGTAGCATGTGCAAGTAATGCTAACCCAAATTTAGTGATTGTCCTATACTTCCTCTCTACCCTACCATTTTGTTGATGAAAATAGGGACATGGGTGCCTAAATAAAATACCATGTTTATCCAGATACTTGGTGAATGATCTGAACTCACCCCCCTAATCGGTTTGCAAGCATTTGAGTTTATGATTCAACGACTTTTCAACTAAACAATGAAACTGAGTAAAGATTTGAAAAGCTTCAGATTTTGCTTTCAATGGATAAATCCACATAAATCTGCTAACATCATCAACAAAGACAATGTAATATCGAAAACCTTCAGAAGAATTAACAGAAGCTGGTCCTCATAAATCAAAGTACACCAATTCAAGTGGAGCTTTGGAGTGAAAATTAGATTTAGGAAATTGTGGTTGTTGCATTTTTCCAAATTGTCAGGCTTCACAAAAAGCAATTTTATTTCCAAAACAACCAGATACATTGAGTTTATTCAAGACAGCTCTCAAGGTTTTCTCTTGAGGATGACTTAGCCTAGCATGCCATAACAATGTATTACTAAGCTTGGCATCTTGTACAAGCTTTGTAGAAGGACAATGATTATCACCTAAGCCTAAAGTATTATTAGAGTTCATAGATTGTGATTGTGAGTGTGAGCTGGTATGTGCTGCTACATGAAGTTGAGGACAAAAAGCTGAAACTTTAGAATTGAGAGAAACTAAAGATGAGGGGGCTGCATTAAGAGTCCCAGAGGATGGCATAGTGACTTGCAGCTGATGTAAGCCATCTTGTAGACTCCCTTGCAACAATATTTCTCTAGTTATTTTGTCCTTTATGAAAGAATTGTCAGCATGAAATTCAACAATAACATCATTATCCCTTGTTATTTGAGAAATACTCAATAAATTCTTGGCTATACTAGGGACACATAGCATATTCCTCAAATTCAGTACCTTTGAAGAAAAAGCAGAAGGTAAAAAATTCATACCTGTATGTGTAATAGGGACTGTATGCCCATTACCAACCTGAACCTGAACTTGAACCTGAGTACCTCCTTGATAAGTGGAATGTAGAAACATGTTATTAGGATCTGCAATCATATGATTTGTGGCTCCAGAGTCGACAAACCAAGTCTGATCATTCAGAGTGTGAGAAGTAGCAGTAGCAGAGACTAAGAAAACTTGCTGCTCAGGTGAACCTGTTACTTCTGACTTAGAGAAACTGACATCAACATTAACTGGAGGTGTCAATGAAGATGAAAAAGAAAAATTATATGATGGTTGCTGAACTGGAACATTATAGGAAGAACCACCTCGAGGATAGGATGTAGGAGATAAGACAAGATTTGAGTGAGACAATTTGTGACCAAAACCATGAGCACCATTGGGTGAATATTGAAATGGAGTAGGCAACGCTTGCTGCCAGTAAAGCCTGTGTAGAGGCATCATAATAAGTATGACTTGGAGTGTTAACTGAGTTAACAAGAGGTAAACCAATGAACCCTTGATACTCATGATTAAACCTGTGATAACATTGAAGAGTAAAGTGACCAGATTTTCCATAAACTTGAAAAATGAGCCTTGGTTGAAAATATCCACGACCTCTGCCTCTACCCTTTTGCATACTTGAAGCAAACATCATCATACTAGGTGACATAAACTAATGACTTTGATTAGATGAGTAATGAGTAGGCTGAGGGCGAAAATTAGGACGATAGTTATTCTGAGACATATTGCCTTCATCAAAAGAAGGATACAGAAGATGAGACTGTTGAGTTTGAAGAATCAAATTTTGAGGCAGAAAAGAGTGAACATTCTAGAGATTATGATTCTCAAATTGAGATTGTAAATTCACTGACACATTGCCAATTTTGGGCTGAGAATTATAGAGGATGCATTCTCACTCTGTTTTGAAACAAGCAAAGCTGAAGCTAAATGATCATGAAAATTAGAGTAAACACTGTGTTGTCGTTCAAGTCGAATTTCATGTTTATGAAGAAGAAATTGAGCTTCTGAAAGAGTAACCTGACTACTAGTGGAGGTTAAATTGGTCACAACATAATCGTACTCAGGTCCCAACCCATCTAATATGTACAATAACAATTCTTCATCACTAATTAAGACTCCACTAGTAACTAAGTCATCACTCAATTCTTTCATTTTTAGAACATATTCATTAATACTCAAAGCATCCTTCTTAGTACTTTGTAACAAACTTCTCAAATGTAAAGTTCGAGCCTTGGAAGCAGAATGAAAATGCATTTCTAGTGTGTTCCAGATATTATAAGCAGTAGAGCATTTTGCAACATAACGAAACATAGATTCAGATATAGTAGATATTAGCCAACTCACCAAGAACTGATCAACTTGTTTCCAATTGAAATAGCTAGGGTTTCCTCATTTGAGTGATTGCTCAGAATCATCCATTTTGTCAAGTACAAACATTGGAGGACACATTTGTTCACCAGAAATGTGACCTTCGAGTCCATGAGTAGTAAGAGCTGGAAGAATTTGAGACTTCCAATAGTTGTAGTTTTTGTCAACCAATTTGACAGAAATTGAAGGTAGAGTTGGTGGTGAAGACGAATTTGTTGATTGAACTGAAGTGTCTTCCATTTCTTACAAAAATTTAGCTGAGAATGAACACAAGATCAAGCTTTGAACTCTTACCAAAGACGTGTGTCTATGGCTCTGATACCATGAAAGTATGATGAAGATTCTAGAGTGAAAATCCAGAACAAAACAAAAAAGAAAACAATACAGAGAGAATAGAAGAATCAAGAAATGAAAATGCAATTAACTTTTTCATTAACTGACTAACTTGTTACAAGAGGGAGATATTTATAAGCTAAACTAATACAAAGTAAAACCGACATCGTATTTCATTTTACTAATTTCCATTTTTCTCCCTTATACTAACAAATTTGGATGTTTGGTTACCCATTGATTGTTCTGTCATATTTTACTATATATTGAAAGCACATTCTTTTTTCTTTCTTTTTAAACCACGAACCCTAATATACTCTTCCTCTTACACGAACTCAAATAAAAGGGGTTTGCTCGATGGATCATATGAGGGGATTTAATCTATTATATAGTCAATATCTCGTCTAAATGTCCTAAAGTTTCTAAAAAATCAAATTTAGGAATCAGTTACTGAACTTTGATTAGCAATTTAAAACTCTATGAGATCAATGTCTGAGAATTTTTATGTCAGATTTTGTTAAATGAAGCTCAATACAGTGACGTTTTTTGAGGAGTTATAAGTTTTAATCTTAGCCCTTGCTTCCAAAAGAGATCCAACGGATGTCATTTGTTCAAGAAAGGCAAAGCTATAAAAAGGCAAAATTTCTAGAATTGGCAGAACAAAAACTCTCTCTTCTCACGATCAAGAAACACTCTCTGCTAGGGTTTTTTTAGTTGGGTTTTTTCTTGGGTTTTCTTTGTAATCAATTTAGTTCTTTGTAATCTTGAGTTAAAGGTCGAGCTTCCTTTAAAGGTAG
>WYDK02000074.1:1007764-1018078 GCA_009867345.2 Toxicodendron radicans
TTGATTAATTAATTAATTGATTATAAGATTAATATATTAGAATTGATTAAGATTTAAGTTATTAGAATTGATTATTTGATTAATTGATTAAAATTGATTTAAGATTTAAGTGATTGTAATCAATTGATTAATTGATTAGAATTTAAGAATTCATTAATCGATTAATTGATTGCAATTTATTAGATTTAGAATTGATTAATTGATTTTGATTATAATTAATTAAATTATATAAATATAATTATTTAATTTTTAATTAATAATTAATTTTAAATTTTAAATTACCTAATAAATTACAAAAAAAATGAAATATATAAAAGTATGTGGGTATATTGATATTGTCAAAACCCAGGACCGGGCCCAGGACCGGTAGACTCCTTGAATTTTTTTTTTCAAAGTCAATTATGTGAAAATTATTTTCATTTCTTAAGTTGTCGTTTCTTTTTAATTCTCAATTAAAAATAAAAAGTGTTGTTTGTGAAGTAGAATAATAGTTAAGAGGGTAATAGCGTGAGTGGAGGTTATAAATCGATTATGTTTTTTAAAGAAAAATGGTGGCGTTATGTAAGCCCCACTCAGTCTCTTTCTAAGTCCTAATAACATATTTTCAAAAAATTAAGTTTTTTAATATAATTGCAAAAAAAGACATTTAATCTCTTAATGCATCTCAAATATTAAAAAAAAAATTATTTCTTAAAACTATTTATATCTTAAAACTTTTAAACCTGAAATTAATTTTTTAATATTAAAAGAATCCTGAAATGACAGTAAAATGAGCTGTTCGGTTTGGTGTAATTTAAGATTAATTTGGTAATCTTTCAATTAATTCAAACATTACCTTGTTTGGTTGTCAGGTATTAAAAATAAAATATTCCGGTAATCTTTTAATACCAATAGTAAGTATTGTTGGTACTATTGAGTGTAATGAGATTAACAAAAAAAAAAGTGTTAATCTAAGATTACCGGGGTAATCTATTTTTTGTTCCCATTTTACCCTTAAATAATTACCCTTTGGAACAATTATGCTCCCGTTTTTCTATCAAATAACAATTAACCAACTTAGTAAAATGACTTGTTTAACCTCATATATTTATTTTGGACAAAAAATGTCTCTTATGTTACACCCCAACCACCACACCACCTTCGGATTTGGCCTTTTCCAATGAGATCCATGGTGTATCTCGCCAAAAAAGGTCATTTTCAACCATATCCAAGCCAGATCTGGCCGAAAATGGCAATTTTTGGGGTTAAACTAAAATATAAATTAATAATACTAAATAATAATATTAAAATATAAGGACAATTTAGTAAAGGATCCTCCAAAACCTTTTATTCTTCTCAACCAAACACATTTATTATTTATACCACCAATCTAATCAAATATAATAATATAACATTCATCAGTAATCTTTAAGATAATCTATTTTCCTATTAACCATATTTTTTTTGTAAAAAAACATTTCTGGAACCAAATGACCACTAATGATTTCAGTAAATTGAAGAAAATTGTCATAAAAAGGTAAATTATTTTTATTTTTCTCTTGTTTGATCTTGTGCCATCTTTATTTTCTGTGAAAAACAAAATTTGAAAATACCTAATAATGAACGACTCTCCCATCGCCATCCTCTTATCTATATATATATATATAATAAGTGAAATAAATTAATTATAGAGAATTAATTGAAAGAGAAAGAGAATATATTGGGAATAATATATTTTATTAATTAACTATTAATAATAGCTTTGAATATTATACTAATTTAATAAATTAACCATTTATTAAATCAAGTAAACATTACATTTAATATAAAGAAACATTACATCTAATATAAAATGCCACAACAAATATAAAAAAAAAACAATAGAAAAGTAAAATTTTATATTGATAGTAATTTAGTTTTTAAATTAATGTTAATTTATTTTGAGTTATTGAAGTTTAATATTTGCATTGTAATAAAGTTTTGTTTTTAATTTTTCATCATTTTTTGAATTATATAATTATTACAAATTTATTATTATAAATATTAATATAAATAATAATCAAATTAATCTAAATACAAATTAAAAAAAATTAAATAACAAAAATAAGGATATAAATGTGGTAAAATTCAATTTAATAGCTAAAATGTAAGGTTTATTTTTTTTTTTCTAAAAATTATATTTGGTGTTTTTGGTGTGGACAAATAGTGTCATACCAAATTGGTATGGATGAATAGTGCCACACCAAATGATGTGATACTATTCATCCACACCAATTTGGTGTTGTTTTTGGTGTCTCAGTGAAGCAATATTTGGACACCATTTTTGTCTTTTTTACACCAAAATGGTTTTCCATTGGAGATGCCCTAGCACACCCATTTTAAATTTAAAAACTTCTCTTTAAACCCTATTGAATACCCAAAATACCCTTCAAACCTTAATTGGATTTTTTTCTTTACACCCATTCAATTTTAGAATCAAAATATTAGTTTTAACTGGCGCGAAATTTGAAAAATAGAAGTATTTTTCTATTAAACAAACAATTTCAATGATAAATAATTTAGATTTAGGATTTATGCAAGAAATAAAGGTTTAAGATAATAAAAGTGTGGTTACTTTAAAAGTGTGGGTTGTTGATTAAAATCATT
Organism: Toxicodendron radicans; assembly: GCA_009867345.2. Taxonomy (NCBI): domain Eukaryota; kingdom Viridiplantae; phylum Streptophyta; class Magnoliopsida; order Sapindales; family Anacardiaceae; genus Toxicodendron; species Toxicodendron radicans. The sequence continues at coordinate 1,010,390 of WYDK02000074.1, forward strand.
TCCCAATTTTTAAATAAGGGGTTTTATAGATATTAAGGCCCAATGAACCAACTGCATTTCCATTCTATTGGGCTTCTTGGGTCAAATCAAGTCTATAAGAATCTCTGCTTTTACAAAGCAAAAACTAGTGACCTGAAGAAAATTTCAATTGCAAACAGGAAAGGAATGACTTTTTTGTTTTTCTCTCACTACAATAAAAACAAAATATGAAAACTATAATTCTATAACATGCATATGATGCAAGTTTACAGGAAAGGAATGACTTTTTTGTTTTATGCAAATCACTATACGACAACACGCATACAATGCAAATTGTTAAATACATTAATTTCTAAACATGAAAAACGTGTTTGATGTAAAATAAAAAACAACAATTTATTTCAAGAATATTTAAGTTTCTTAGATCTAAAAAGCAATTACAGAACTTAAAAGTGAATCTCAAAATATTCTAGATCTTTAGCCTCATCAAGACATTTAAGTATCTAAAATATTCTTCTAATCTCATTTATAGAACAATATTTCTTGTTTTCATAAACTCACGCATTCGATTCAATGTTGCTCAAAATAGAAATGGAAAAATTAAGAAGAAAAAATTTGCTAAATCAATCCAAACATAAACATTATCATACAGAATTATCATACACATAGAGTAGTAGTCTAAACAAAATCAAATAAGCATTTTGCATTCTAGCTACTATTCTGCCAAGACCAAAGACTATGAAATAGTTCATCTGAGGAATCATCGGCCGGTTGCTCAAGTTGTTCCCCGAAGTAACTATTTGTACTACTAAAATGCGTGAGGATTGGATCATATGAAGTATTATTTGAGTGTTGTTGTTGCTCATCAATCGCCACTTCCATTTGCATATTTTGCCTAAAATAAGGCTCACCAACAAAATCAAGTTGCATGTCCATAGAACTACTCACTTCAGAATTATAAGGTTCATACACAATGTCGAGCTCTAATGGTTCTGGTTGCTGCTGTTGTTCTTCATCACACCCAAAATCAATATTGCTCTTTAATTTGTAACCTTTCCCATTACTCTTTAGCTCTTCCTGTATGCTTAGTTTTCCCTTATATTTGATCTTACAAATTCTCCATTCCTGAAAATTATTATTTTAGATTCATGCGTCAGGAATTGATGATCCTAGTCAAAAGCCACTCAAGAGAAATACATAATATATAGATGTAAGAGATTATTATTGATGAGGGAAAAGGGAAAAAAAATGTTGTTTATGAGAGAAAAGGGAAAAAAAAATGTTGTTTATGAGAGAACACACAATTATAAATAAATAGCAATAAAACTTTTATTTAAATTATCATGTGGATATTGATATATGCAATCATATATATAGCCACTATCATATACTAGCTTGACATCAAATATTGCATATAAATATAATTCATGAGGAAAACAAGCTCATGATGGCCTTGGCAATGATATCAAATAAGAAGATCGCTTGTTATCCATATTTCTATAAAGCAAAGGAATCAAATATGGCTATGACATTAATCTTTATATATATATATATATATATTAATTTTATATTACAATGACATTTTCTTAAAAGTTTAACCCAAAAAAATTAAATATCAAATCATTAGGAAATTAAAAAAGGCCATGCATGCTACAGCACAACTGTTATAATGTTACAAATATTAAATTAGCAGTAGACGTGATCAACTTTCAACATATTATAACTTGAAGGACATATAAATATGGGATTTTATGTTACATATCATTATTATAACATTACAACAATTATTTAACAAAAAAACCCAAGGAAAAACAATTATTGCCTTAAATGAACATGGAATGGCTGATTCACATGACCTTTCTTATTTAATTTATGTAGCTATCACACACTAGCTAGTGTATTTGATGAAGTCTCTCTAAATTATATCCGCCTATCAAATTGTCAATTTGATTATGACTTAAAATGCTTACTTTAACCATTATTTAATCTAGTCATTAAAATAATGTTACACGCACTAATAATAATATTCCCATTAAAATTTTTAAATCTATATCTTCACATTGTATTTTCATATGGAAAATAGAAAAAGCTAATTTCATTGTGTATTAACAAAGGCATATGCTAACCAAAACTCCTTTTTTGTTGTTTTTTTTTATGACAGGGAATGTTTGGGCCAACTTGCGTATACACTTCAATTAATCTCTCGGAGCCCTAGAACTGTCGATCAGATGCAAACCCGAGTGACCACCTCTATTAGTGTTTGGGGGGGTTTGAACTCGGAAACCCATGTTAAGACATTTGCTTTTTTACTATTAAGTCACCCAGTAGTGATTGAAATCTAATTTTCACTAGCTAGACAATATGTTTCATGTTAGATATACATTAACAAGTTATTTGATAAATATTTTAAAGTAATATGTCAATTATAAGATTGTTTATCCGAAAATTCTCTACTTATTTTAGCAGGATAAATTAGATTTATAAAATTTGTCAACTTTCATTGACTTCTGAAAGCAGGACATTGACTTCAAGTTTGACAATTTCATGTCCTGAAATTGCAAAAGAAAAGTTAAGATATGGGTGACAAATACATATTTCGACATTGTTGGGAAAACTACAAAATTAAGAAAGAATGGAGAAGAAAAATGACCAATTCATCAAAATAAGAAAATGCTAACTCTTAAGAACAAAAACTATATATTCTTCAATAGGTACATTATGGTTAAAAAACATTATGTGTATGATGCAATGAAGTGATCCTTAACAAGAAAAAATTACCTATGTAATCAATCGATAGCTCAGAATATTCGACAAAAAACATATTGGTTTTTTGATTATAAGTACAAGAAAAATTTACTTGCAAAAGAGATTAGATTAAGATGGGAAGTTAACTGCAATGAAACGAACTGAAAAACGAAAATATATATAAGCATGAAAGGGCACAAACCGTTATGTTGGAGTCAAGGCTATATTCGTGCATAATCCAGTTTGTCTTGAGAGCATTTTTACGCTTTCTTTCATTATCACTAAACCTGATAAATGTAAGAGGTCTCTTATAACCAATTACATATTTGTTATTAGCATAAATCTTCTTAACATGCCCGGTAGCTCTCCACCATCCTCGACCTGATACTTCTCGAGAATCGTTCTCCCTCATATAGTAGCAGTATCTCTCATTGTTAAGTAACACCATCGTGTGATCCCCTGCACCAACATAAAATTGATTAATTTAAGAAGCCGCTAGCTGAGATAAAGAAGAAAATACGATAGAAAGTTTATGAAATCAAAAGATTCATGTAAACATAAATCAATTATATCACAAAAAATTAAAAATATCAATTTTTTTAGTCTAGCTCTTGTTTAGTGAACTTCGAAGATTGTGAAAAGCCTAATTGTTGGAGAACAATCACGTAGGTTACACTACTGGAAATTGATTCTACGCCGATCCCCGACGCCAGAAACTGGCGGTGGAGTTAACTTATTATTGGCTGATCATATGGATTATTATTAATTATTCTTAATCGGGGAGTTCTAATTCAACTCTGAAAAAATCATTTAATTCAACAAAATAAAACAAAGAAACTAGATGACCTAAGGGATGACATTTTTCAAGAGAATATTGATGAAATAAAGAGAAAAGAAGTCAAAACGCACATTGAAGATCTCTTGGATCGAGCTCATACACATTTCTTTCGACAATGAAATGGTCATGGAGAGGCATTTGTTGGCCAGAAACTTTTCTTTCAAGGATTTCTATGAGCTCTTCATCGGTGGGATTGAATCTGAACCCAGTTGGCATCATCATCACTCACTCTTTGTTCTGCAGACAAAACCTTTAGGCTTCAAAGGAGATTTTAGGAGCGTTCACACTCAGCAACTACTGTAAAGACAGATAAACGATGCTTCCATGTACGTAAGGTGAACATATGTCTTTTTCAACGCATTTTGAGGCTCCCTTGTTCTTATTTTTATATAAGCAAAAAATAATAGTAAAGTGGTTCCTTATCCTCTGTCAAAAGCGCGTTAAAGTTACATGTTAAGCATATATAATATGAGATAAAATATATTTTAATTTGAAAAATAATATTTATATCCATTTATTTTTATTTTAATATCTGTACGAGAAAATCTAGAATCTCACATTAATATCAAGGTAAATGGTTCTTTAAAGTTTAAACTAATCAATTTATATTGGTTGAATTTATACGGACAGTTTAATATGGATATTAGAGCTAAAAGTCTAAAAGTTTAAGTTCTTAAATATAAATAGATAAAAAAAATAAAATAAAAATTTTATGTAAGAAGCTTATTAGATTAATATAATGTTGAATCCCATCTGAGTTTAAACTTTTAATTGGGATGGTAACTTAACAACAATTGTAATTTTCCTTTTGTTTTTTTTACTTCGTTTACCCTTGCAAATAATGCGATGGTTGTTATCAATTTGAAAAATTACTTGACAAAAACATATTAGTTTTGGTCCCAAATGTATAGTAATTAAAGACTTTCAAAAAGACTTTTTTTTTTTAATGTCAAAACCTATTTTTAAGTTCTGTTTTTATTTTGTTCGAGTGATATTTAGTAGGAGTTATCAATTAATTAAGAATCTTTTTAACGTTAAAAATTTTATTCTTTCCCCTCCCCACACCCCCCCGAATATTTGGCTCTAATAATCTTCCATGTCAACTGTCTACCTGAAAACTAGTCACAGAATCCCACAATCTCTCTCCTCCCCACCACGGAAACTTGAAACCACATTTTCCTTTTCTTTATTATGTTTTTTCCTTTGAGATCTTAGAAGCCCGAAGTTGTCTCGAATGATTTTTTCTCTCTATTTAGAGAGAGAAAGAATAGAGACTCGAGAGAATTTTTTAATATCTAACTATTTTTCTTTAAAAATTTCAAACCACAGGGCTGACTATGAAATTGTTCAAAATTTTTCAAAACCAATTAAGCCATCACTATATAAGTTTTAAACATGGTGTTATGAAACAATTTATAAACATTTCCATATAGAAATATGAACTATAAAGAATTTTTAATATTAACTATTAAGAATGATTTTACTCATTGTCAACAAAATTATATGTATGACTTATACAAATAGATGTTTTCTGAAATAAGGTATGCGTTCAACTTATTCATCTTAAAAGCAATCAATCGTGATTCCAATGAGTTAAATAGTAAATGAATGTATGGTACAGTATTACTGCACAGATGCATAGATCACATGATGTGTCTATTACTCTTTTCTACATCAAAATTTTCTTTATCGCATGATTGAAATGTGGGTACTTTTAACACATAAGAGAACTAGAAGCTAGCTCATTTACAGCATTCTATGATTTATGTATAGTGCATGAATGCATGGACAGTGTTTGAAACTTTTTTCTTTTTTCATCTGTATAAAGTCATTGATTTTGCTTTTGAATAAATTCATGGAGAGTGTTATATGTTACAAAATGGGTACGATATTTTGCAATCTAAAACATATAGGATTGCAGAGAGAGTGCTAGAAAATAATTCTTTCTTTTGAAAAAACTCATTCTAACAAGTGGCAAGTCAGGGTTGCAGTTTCCGTGTACTGGGTAGAAACCTAAATTCAAAAGTATATATTTTAGTTTTAAAAAATCAGAACAATACATCATGAAATTTATATTTAAAATTATTGCTTCACAATGAATACATTTTATTTATTTTTAATGTAAAAGAAAAATAAATATGGGTTTCGATAAATGTGACGGGAAAATGAAATAGGATGAAATTAAGTCATATTTAAGAATTATAATGAAATTACAAGTATAAATGATATAATTTTTTGACAAACTTTAAAAGGAATAATTAACCTGAAATTACTCTTTATGTTAATAAGAAATAAGAAGATAATTCAGCTTTTGTCTGCTTGAGAAATTAGTCAATTAGTGAAAGTAAACATAAGCTTTATAGATTGGGAATAGCTATTGAGATAATAGCATAATAGTTTTTAATATTTTGCAAATTAGAAAAAAAAAAAAAATTTGAAAAGTTTCGGAGTTTGACAATCAGAAGAAGGAGAAAGAAAATAAAAGACGAAGATGATCAAAAGTTAAATTATGAGTAAAATTTCAAGATAAAGGAATAATGAAGAGTACTCTTGATTGTAAAGTTTTTTGTGCCATTGTCATGCATCAATATAAATGAGTTAAATTTAGGGGGAAAATAAATTGTTTTATGTATGTTAAATGAAAAGGTTATAGATAATATATATACATTCGTGCGTCTGTCTAAAATATATGAATTCCTTTAAAATTTTACAATCATGATCATCTATAATTAGACATCAGAAGACATGATGCTCTTTTTCAATCAATTTTTTTTTCATGTTTAATACAAATACATATGGTAAATTAGATGCTTTTTAGTACAAATACATATGTTTAACACATACCCGTATGTTTAATGAGGAGCCACTAATTACGGAAAGGGATTGTCAATTAATTGATTGTTTTTTGTGTGTCTAACACATACATATTTTTAATGAGGAGCCACAAATAAGTCTTTAGGGGGCTCCATCTCTCATTGGTTGTAGGAAAAATACTTTTATGGACAATCTTATCATGTCAACTGGTTGACATGGTGAGACCACTCAATAACATAAGGATATATAGAGTTAGTTTTCACAACTACCAATCAGAGTGATGGTTATTGATGAATAATATAAGGTAGTTATTGATTAATCATGCTAATAGGTGGATAAAAAGAAACTTTGGCATATATGTGACAATACATGTCATTATTTCATTGGATAGTCTCACTACGTCAACTAGATGATGTGGTAAGACTGTCTTATATAAGTTTACCTCACCTTGTCCTACCCTAAATTCTTTAATTTGAGGTGGTGTTGTAGTCACAAGCTCTGACTAGGGCCTTGTAAGGTTACTATTGTGAACTCAAGAAAGGTTGTGGGTAAGCCAAGGCGTGAGAGAACGGGGGGTTCCTATGAATTAAGTTTTTAGAAAAGAAAAAAAAAAAGAAGCTAATATGTTTTCACATGTGTGGCCACATCCGTTGTTTCTGCTTCAGTTCTGTCTTCGTGTGTGTGCCCACATCCGTTTCTGTGCCCACATCTGTTGTATCTGCTGTGATGAATTTTTTTAATGAATGAGGGTCTACTAATAGACCACCTCTTTTGGAAGGACCAAATTACCCTTACTGGAAAACTAGGATGAAAGCCTTCCTAAAATCTTTTGATGAAATGGTATGGGCTTCTGTTGTAAGTGGATGGAGACATCTCACCATTGTTGAAAATGGGGAAACTAGACCAAAACCCATAGAAATTTGGACCAAGGCTGAACTAGACTTAGCAAACAACAACTCAAAGGTTATTCATGCTATTTTTAATGCTGTGAATGTGAATCAAATGAAGATAATTTCCAATTGTGAAATTGCTAAGGATGCTTGGGACAATCTCTAAGTCAAGAATGAATGAATCGATATGGTTAAAAAGACTAGACTTAGGAGTCTTGTGACTGATTTTGAAAATCTTGTCATGCTTGAAGATGAAACAATTACTGATTTTCATGGTAGACTTTGTGATGTATCTAATGAATGCTATGCTTTAGGTAAAGTCTATTCTAATTATGAACTTGTCAGAAAAGTGGTGTGCTCACTGCCTAAGAGATTCATGTCCAAAGTCACTTCCATTGAAGAATGTCGAGATTTGGACTCCAT
>WYDK02000074.1:1018178-1035009 GCA_009867345.2 Toxicodendron radicans
AGCCCTAGAAAATATTATTAGTTCATAATTGTCATAAAAGAAACAACCATTGTAAAACAAAATATGGGTTCAAAGAATTACAGAAAACTTCCCTAATTTGATCTTTCAAAGTGCGGCTAGTCTCCTCTCTTTCTTCTCCCTTTAAAACTACCTAAAGACCTTTATTTATAGTGCTAGGGTTTGTGGGTCGAACAGCGAAACTTTAATTAAACAAAAACAAATAAAATTCGGACCAGGCTTTACACAGCCCAAACAACCCGAGTGCGATCGCTGTGGCGACAAAAATGGTCGCTGCAGCGATCGTTATCTGAAAATTTTGTCAACATAAAAATTATAGATCTCTGAATCAGCTTTCCAACGCCACAAGAATCATCCAATTCCAATGTCTAAAACTCAAATTATGATTAAAACACCGAGGCACATTTATCTTGAAAAAATTCCAGGATTAAATTCGCATCTTCAACGCACCGTTCGTTCCTACTCGCCACAAATTCCGCCGTTGACATTGTGCTTTATCCGAATATGATTAATTACCTGAAAATACTCAAAATAACTCGTGATCTCATAAAAGACATTTATGAATTAATTAACTTAAATTTCTCAATTTAAACTAATTTTCCCACAAATAATTCTAATAAATCACTAAATAAATATGTATTTTCGAGCTCCTATCAGAGAGGCAGGACACGCAGACCTTATTTATTAAAATAAATACAACTCAATGATAGCAATCTCAAACACATATGGTTCAAGGCTCATGTACTGGACACCATGCAAATTCAACCAAGAACATGCATTCATTCAAAACATACAATTTTGAATCTATGGTATCTTAGAAATTACCAAATTGAAATTGCAGAAAATACATTGCTTTAAAATAAAGGTTATGCACTTATGTCCATTGTGTAACAACGCAATCTGGACATATGCACTATCGCTGCGGCGATCATATTGATCGCTGCAGCGATCGGTGAACGTTGGATGATCGTTGCGGTGATGGTTTTATACCGCCGCAGCGATCGCTGATGATAGCGAACTGTGAAGCTCACTCGATCGCCGCAGCGAGGTAATACCTCACTGTGGCGATCGTCAACATCAGCACAAATGCCAAAAGAAGCACAATCGTCGTAGTGGTGGTTTTATACCGCTGTAGCAATCGTTGATGACCAGTGAGCTGCGAAGCTCGCTCACCGCAGCGATGTGAAACATCGCTGCGGTGATCGTTGGTTTCCAGTGTTATACGATTCGATGAATCATGAACAGTGTAGACCCGCGAGCTCCAACTCACATCCAGATCTGTTTTTCGCGCAACAATGCGAATCCAAATCTCATATGCAACAACATATATCAAATAACAATTATATATCCATCAACAATTTTAAAATCAGATTTTACATCAATTAAAAACAGAATATTAATTGAACAAATCTTAAACATGCAATCACCAAATTGCAAACAACAAATCGATAAATTATATGTAATCAATCCTAGGCTCTGATACCACTGTAGGGAAATATGTCAAGCGCGCAGCGGAATAATACAAAATATTTATGCTCGATGGACTCCCATAATCCCATGATCAAGATTGTTACATATGATTTATACAATAATATTAAACAAATCAGAATAAGGAACCAAATATTATACCAGTGTTTGGAGGCTCCTTCTCTTGATTCCGATTTCGCTATCAATCCAAGGATATGATTGAACAAACGATGATCCACACAAAGACAATCGCAAAGAACCAATACTCAATATGCTAGAATGAGATATTGGCTTCAAGAATCACTAAAGAGACCAAAGGAATTCTGCTCTCAAGAGGAAGGGTACTGTTCACGTTTTGGAAGAGTGTGAACAATAGGTGGCTAGGGTTTTAGTTGAATAATAAAATTCTATTTTGTTTTAATTTTAGTTGCACTTATATAGTGCATTAAAATCAAAACCCTATTCCTATAAGGAATAGACATGGATTCCATATTAATCAATCCTTGTAGCCAAACACTCCCAAATGGTATTTTTAAATTAATTAATATTACTTTAATCAATAAATATTAATATATATTAAATACATTAATATTTAAATAAAATAATATCTCATTTAAATATATCAACAAATATATTTAAATATATGTAATCTCACCAAATTTAATTTTAATATTAAAATTAAATATTAGGCAACAACCTCAGCAAATTTAATTGCATTGCGAGATTACCAAAATACTCTTTTGTCCTAAAAGACGAAATTGTCGTTCTTCTTATTTCGATTCTTAAATTATCTTCTATGTGTGTGACCCAAAGGCTCCTAATCATATCGGCTGTATATAATATCACGATTAACACCAATCAATCGTCTCATTATGTACAGACTAAGATTGGCCTCTAGCAAGACATCATGGCCACCCAATAGATACGGAATCAGCGAAATCGCTCCCTTATCAATGGTATCGTTACCATGCAATTCGATCTCTTCATCATTTGTATCTCTCAAGGCTGAGGCATAGAAATAGTGTCAACCTCAGATCAAACCCTTGATATTTAATATTCGGTTATTGGATCAATGACCGGTGATAAATAGATTGGATTAAGCACCAACTCAATCCCACTGTGGTCACAGATTTATGATCATTGCCAATACAACCGAACTGTGTGGTGAGATACTTCTCCCGGAACTTAGAGTGACGAATCCTTCTATTGATTCACCATAGCCCCGATACACTTCCTGATGTAGCCAATCACCACCGTTCTGATAGTCCTAGATAGAACTAAGTTGGGCTAGCGTCAAACTACACCAATCCATGCACAAAGCACTCCAGTCATCTCAAGTCTAAAGATCACATGCAACATCATCCATTAGAGGATTTATTCCACAGACACTAGGGTTACCATCTACGTGGAATCCTCTGGTGGGTCAGCCACCATGTGTCGCACCAGGTTGTCACCTAACAACCTTGACAAGTGAGATCTGTCACTGTCTTTGGACAGGGTCGTTCAACATGATGATAATCTTATTGTATTATCCGTGCCCTTGGTCAGAGTAATACTAAGGCTATGGACGTTTCTAGAGTAGCCACCATATTGCTCATAGGGTTCTCACTATCGAGATTTTAAACACTTAATACCCTCGTCATGGTTCTACTACTCTAAGGGCATACATTTAACACATAATTAAATATGATTTACACAATGTAGCAAATTGCCTTTTATTTGATATATTAATATGTTTTTACAAAGAGTCAATATTAAAAATACAATTGGCTTTAGGGCACCTACACTAACACTAGTGCATTATTGATCCTTAGACCTGAGACATCACGGTTGGATTCGACGTCGAGTGCATGTGGTTCATATGTTGTATACGCATGAGGCTAATCATGTCTTGTGTAAGAAGCTAGTTTGGTCACATGTCATTCACGTGCATGGATAAGTGATGGTCAAGATGGCATCCGTCGACTTGAAATAGTTTGATCTCGAGTTCCCAGACGAATGTCAATAAAGATTGGAAATAGGAAATCTCTGGCTAGAGTATAATTATTGTCATATGAAAGGTAGTTTCATGATGTCACGTTCCATTGTATTGATTAGCAATTCGATTAAAGATTAAGTTAAAGGTTTTGACAATACCATGAACCTATTCTTAATCGGGATTAGACGACAGAGAGATTTTACTACACGGAACGTACAATCGAAAAAAGGTTCATTGGAGTTTGTCTTCATTATAGCTTAGGGGTTATGGAGCATTGTTAGACGTCTACCATAATCAGTTAGAGTTTCGATTATAAATAGTTATGACGAAACATATCAGGTTATGATATTAAGCCCACAACTAGGTTACAATGAACCTAAATGGTCACACCTAAAAACCAAGCATGAGAAGAGAGAGTAATACATATCATTGAAAGTTAACAATGCTCGGATGTAAACCTGTGCATCTGAATTATTGTATTGGTGAGAAATGATTACTCATGGAAAGCTAGCACTTACCAAGGGTAATAAGGTAATTTGGTGATTATTGGATTAGATTCAATAATGGGCTAATATATTATTGAATTGGATTCAATAATGGGTTAAATATTAAATGAGATTATTTTATATGCCTTGATTATAAATTGTTTAAATCAAGGATTTAATATTAAGTGTTAATATTAAATTGAAATTGTTTCAAGGACTTGAATGCATTATTGAATTTGTATTAAGGGTTAATATAAGATTCATGTTAATTCAAAGGACTTGAAAAGAATTTCAAAATTTTGCAAAATGGTCCTTGCATATAAATATATGTTTTTCCCCAAATTTAACCCAGAATTTTAGAATTGAAAAAATCTCACTTGAACTCTCTTGCACTCCTCTCTCATCTTCATCTTGGTGGTGGGTACGCTTAGAGGATTTCTTCAAGTTTTGGAGATTTCTCACCTCCATTGAAGTTGTAAAGGGTTACAAAGCTTCAAAAAGCAATAAATCCACCCTAACTTTGTTTAATATGATGTCATACGAACCTTAGACTAATTTGCTAGAATTTTATTCATAAATTCATCAAAGTTTAACTCTAAGTTCATAGATTCTTTCATCTAAAGGAAAATAGTAGCCTTTGATTTGTCCTGCAAAGACGCTATGTTTCCTTCTTTAATCACTTCCCCTAATTTCATAGATTCCAGATGGAGAGTAGTGTTTAGGGCCCATTAATCATAGTTTTTTCTATCTAGCCTCAATGCCTCATATTAGAGCTTCACAAGGTTCGACATTTCCAAAACTATTTACTAATATGAGCAACATAATTAGTCGTCTTCTGGATGCATGTCATAGGATGCATTATGGCATCCAAAACTAATAATAAAAACATAAAATATAAGATGTAATAATTGTAAACAAAAACACTAGCTTGACAAGAATTTTTACAACAATTTTATACAACATATTGATCCAAGAGTCCACATTTTTTTTTTTTTATGTGATGTGATGTGTGATGAGAGTTGTTGGATTAATTGTTTGTGAGAGATTGTTGTGAGAAGATGTTGTAAAGCTAGTCTTACTCAATTGTAAAAGAATGATAAATTAAATGACGATAATAAATTGCATATAATAAAAGAAAATAGTAATTAACTTCAAAACTTCAGATTCTAATATCAGAATCTTGAAACTTTAGATTTTTATATCAAAATCAAAATTTAGAATTCCATTTTCATGATATGGAACTTCAGGTCCATTTTTGTCTCTGTTTCACAGACTTCATATTTGCGATAAGTATTTAAAACTTCAAGTTCTAAAACAATATTTATTTATAGAACTTCAAGTTCATTTATCATATATTAGGTGGAAGTACAATTACTAACATTAGCAATATAATAAAAGCAGATCCAATCATAAACGTTGTATTTAATGAAAATAAATAGATCCAACGCCCATGAAGACGGAATTTAACAATAGTAAATAGATTCGTCCATAAAGGCGGTATTTAACAATAATAAACAAGGTCGTTCATGAAGACGAGATATTTAACAATAATAAATACATCCAGCCATAAAGGCGATAGTAGAAAATAAAAAACACATATAGTATCGAAATACATACTTTCAGTACGAGTGCACAGCTACACTTGTTAGGATCCGTTTGTTTAGTTATTTTGAGTGTATATTGAAAAAATAAATTAAGTTGAATTGAATTGGATAAGATATAATTTTGAAAATGTATTTAGTACATTTTTTAAATAAAGTTTTTTAGTATTTCCACCTCTATTCATCAACTTGACAACTTACAACTCGTCAAAGTTGCACCAATTGTCAAAGTGGTGGGATCCACCTGTATATAACAAAGGCCAAGTTGTGCCTGGCCTGCATGAAAAAATATATATATATATATGTGTAATGTGTTTTATCATTGTCGTTGACTGACTGATTGAGTGAACTGGTTTTGATACATTTGGAAGAACTTTCCTCCAGTTTTGAGATGCTTCAGACGTCCTGAGAACGAGAACGAGCAGAGTCGTCAATAAGCAGACAACTTTCAGGTGTGTTTTTAACTTGTTTAGTTAACAGTTCAAACACCTGAAACCTACTTTGCTCATTTTACATTTGCCATCTATCATTTTTCAAAATTAAATCAATTTTAAAATTTTACAAAACAAACACCTGAAAACTTTTATCAGAAGCTGATTATTCAAAAAGTTGGGCTAAAAGTGATTAAGGAAAAAACTACATCAATCCCAAACTAAGCTTAAGTTGGAATTGAATTGTATGGCTCAAAATTTCGTAAATCAAAGTTGGATTAGGATTTATTATATCGAATTCAGTTTTGTGTGTTTGTTTCCCTGTGCAATATACCCCACCAGTAACATTGTTGGTTTCTCTGCGCAACTACAATTGAATTTGAGGTTTTGCTGTTTGGCATTTATAGTGGTTTGGATTGATTGTTTTCTTGAGTTGACATCAGTGGTGGGAGGCGGCAGGTGCAGGGATGATAATTTTTGGGTGAGGAGAGATGTTTTAGGGTATTACGGTAAGAGGCTGGTGGGGGAGAGAAAGAAAGGAAAAAAGGTGAAGGAGGAGAAGGGAAACAAGGAAAGAAGAAAGTATTAAAAAAAAAAAATGGGGTAAAATGGTTTTTTTCACCCTTATACAATTAACAGAGTTTGGACAGAATTAGGATTTTTGGAATGTGTTTGATTATTTTTTAGAAACTTTTGTGCGTATTAAAAAGTTCATAGTTATCCAAATACTTTTTGGAAAATGTAGGACTGATTGATTTTTTCTCGTTTCAAAGTGAATGAATTACCATATATAATACCGAACTATAAAACTATATATATAAAAGAAGAATCTTAATATTAATCAGCAATTCTATTTTGTTTTGATCAGATGTTTTATTAGCTTGATAGATATTAATTTTTCAACAATATTTGCAGGATGACTGATCCATTGGCTGTGGCGCAAACAGTCATAACTGGAGCCGAATTTGCAATTGAACAAGGCACGGGCATAATCAGCGTTCTGAAGAGGAAATATGGTTATGTGAAATATATGACAGACAATTATAAGAAACTTTTGGATGAATATCAAAAACTTTGCATTCGAGAGGAAGATATAGGTAACAGACTGGAGAAATATAAAGAGGAAGTAGACGAGACAGAGGAAAGCAAATACTGGCGGGGAAAAGTGGAACAGATGAAAGTTGAAGTCAAAGCATTGAAGACTGAGTATGTAAGGCCCTCCAGATATAGATGCTTTTTTAATCTCATGAAACTTGGTAGACGAATTGTGAAAAAGAAAGAGGATGTAATTTCTCTGTCTAACGAGAGGGAAAGAATACCTAATATAACGACCAGGAAGGCGGTAGCTCCACATACAAACATTCCTACCAACGAAATTAATAAATTCCCATCAGTTGAAGAAAATGTAAACAAGCTACTAAAGCATCTGAAAAATGAAAGTATCAAAACGATTGGCGTACGAGGACCAATAGGAGTTGGGAAAAGTACGATAATGAATTGTCTGCAGCAAAAAATTCAGGTACCTAAAGACTTTGACATTGTGATTTTGATAAAGGTAGGCAGCGAAGGTGATGAAAGATACATACAACTAGAGCTTCAAAAGCGGCTGCGTGTTCCGGAAGCACTCAGCCATGAAGAAAACAAAAAAATGATTTATGATAAACTGAAGGACAAGAAGTATTTATTGTTGCTTGATGACGTTTTTTCAAATATTGATTTGGAAAAAGTAGGCATTAATCATGAACAAGGAAAGGTGGTCATTGCTTCGAGGTATAAAGAAGTTTGTTGGAAGCTGAATGAAGGGATAGAAGTGAAGAGATTGTCGGACAGGGATGCCCAAGACATGTTTTGGGATAAAGTGGGTAAGGATTTGAAGAATAACCCACACATCAAGGCACACGCAGAATTGATTATTAAGTTCTGCAGTGGCATGCCATACCTGATAAATTTGATAGGAAATTACTTACGTGAAATGACTCGGGCAGAAAATGTATACCGTCAATCAATATGGCGAAGCACGTTGGATTTATTAACAACAGAAAGGGGGGAACCGAAGGGAGATTTGGAAACAGTTTACAGGTACCTTAAACTTGAAACTGACAGGCTGAAAGGAAATGACAAGTCTTGCTTTCTATATTTGGCAAGTTTTCCCTCTAGCCATGAACTTCTTCATGATTATATAATTGAATGTTGGAGAGCGGAACAATTCCTAAAGGATTTCCCAAAGCTTGGAATGGCACGTGACCATGGGTGTAATCTATTGCTGCATTTTGTCAACCATTTTCTTTTGGAAAAGGGGACGAAGGAGGCACAATATAATATGTTCGAGTTTTATCGACGGCTCGCGGCTAGAATTGCCAGAGACGACAACAATTGTGTTCACGAATCACTGATCTTAGTGACTGATGATTCATTCCTATCCCGTTTGCCAAATCTTCCCAATTATGAAAGAATCTCGACATTGTTACTACAGGAAATTAGTCACTTTCCACAAATTTCATCACCATTCTTTGAATTCCTTCGACTACTTGAATTGTATAAAGTGAAGATCGAAACTCTTCCATCATCAATCTCTAGTATGAAAAGTCTCAAAGCGATGTTCCTTAAGAATTGTGATCAATTAAGAGTGCTCTGTGATGACGTAGGAAATCTTCATGATCTTGAAATTCTTGACATACGTCATACTGGAATTTATAATTTGTCTTCGGTAGTAGGAAAGTTGACTACTCTCAAGTGTTTGAGAGTTTCAATTAGGGAAAATGTGGATAACGAAGACCATGATGAGATGATTTCTCCTGATGTTCTTGCACGGCTTCATTCACTGGAAGAGTTGGGTATTGATGTGAATCCAACTGATGGAAGATGGGATCAAATTGTAGAGAGTATTGCTGCGGAAGTTGCTACTCTTAAAGAATTGACCACTCTCTGTTTCTACTTTCCTACAGTGAATAGCTTGGAGACATTTATTTGTAAAAGTACGTTGTGCAATTCGAACAATAAGGGGATACCTGAAAGACTCAGATCATTCAATATCATTGTTGGAAAGCAGCAAGAAAATTCTCTTATTGAATTTGACGGCTCTAGATGGTCAGCTGGAAAGTGTTTGAGATTCGCAGAAGGTGAGTTTTTTTTTTCATTAAATTACAATAAAATCAGTCCATTTTATCGCTTGAAAAAACATGTGGTTTACAAATGAATCAAATTTTAAAAGTCAAAAGATATAATTTATGTCACCATTATATATATTTTTTAATCTCTTAGTCTACAAACCCTCTAAAACAAAGCATTTCTCCTCAAAACAATTGAACCAACTTCTAATTCTGTATATATGGTTACTCTTCTAATTCTTTATATATAATGTATCTTTATAATACACATCTTGTATTCATGTATATTTTTATTGTTTAAAATATTGGTTGATTATTTTCAATTTAAATTGTAATGGTAAGATAGCTTGATTTGATTTTGTGTAGGGTTACAGTTTTTTGGTTATTTTATTTTTTTAATTCTAACGTTGGCTTAAAAAATTAAAAAAAGAAAAATTGTTCTTTATTTTTTTTTTATTAAATACTTGATGAACAGAATTTAATTTATATTCATCTCTATATGACTCTATAATCATACAGGTAAAGCCTTTCCTGATGCAATTTTAAAGATATTGAGGCAAGCATTGTCTTTTGAGCTAATTGCTCATGAAGCTGCCAACTTATCAGTGTTTAATGCTGACAATCTAAAAGGGCTTGAGGTGTGTACAATTAAAGATTGTAATGAAATGACAAGCATTATTGATAGTGACGGCGCCGCGTTTCAATGCCTAAATAAGTTGTACATAGATGGTCTTCCAAAATTGGTGCACATTTGGAATAATTCAGTAATACCAAAGCATAGTCTCATCCAGCTCACAAATTTACAGCTAAAAGGATGTCATACGCTGGAATTTTTATTCTCCGAGGAAGTGGCTGTACAACTTAAGGAGTTGCAGTATATGCAAATTGAGCAATGCGATGTCATTAAAGAAATTATCAGGGGTGGAAGTAGAGTTGAATTTCAATCCAGAGCCTTTCCTAAATTGAGGAATTTGGAACTCATTAATCTTCGCTCATTGTCTAAGATTTGCCGTGATGTGTCATTGAAATGTGATTCTTTGGAGACATTGAAGATTCATGCATGCATGGACCTAAAAGAATTCCCATCTACTTTCCAAAAGGCAGAGAAATTGAAAGATATCTATTGCAATCAAAATCTGTGGGATCAGTTGGTTTGGCCAGATGATGATACTAAAATCCGTTTTGGAAAACTGCACAGATCCACATGAGGTAAATCAAACTATCAAAGACAACTTTTTAGATGTATTTCTTTGCTGTGCTTTTAGATGACAATCACCAAAGTCTACAAGACTGATTTGCAGAGCTTCTTTGAGTTTTTTCTGTTTGCAGGCGTGGATTTGCGGGTGGTAATAGGGTACTACTCATCTAAGTGAATCGTTTTCAGAGGCTTGATGCAGGATGTCAATGCCAAGTTTACGAGTTTCCTTTTCAGAGTTCTGCTGATTGTTTATGAAGTTGGCAAGCAAGTTTTGTTCTATAATTTCTTTCTAAGATTGGTGTATGATTTTGAGTGAAGTGTTGTATTATTATCTGTGACTTTTTTGTTTAGGAAGTTACATTACTCCAGGTGGCACTGCTTCCATCCAGTTGTCCTCGCAATCTGATGAGACTCAAAAGATGCTGGTCTATGGTAGGAAAAACAGGGGTGGAAAGTAGAGGAATCAAGTAGGAATTTTGTTGTTGGTCAGTCTTTGGTGCATGCCAATGCCTGTGGTGTTGAAGTTTAGGAAGACAGATGGCAACAACAGAATGGCTACATGGGAAATTCGGTTATAGGAGAGAGAGACATAAGAATAAAAAGCGGATTTCAGAGAATGTTCAGGCATCCAGAAATGTCAAAAAGGGGAAAATTGGCAGGGGAGTGGCTGGCCCTCGAAGTCCAGCTGGTTCTTCTTATTTTGTTACTGTTATTAGTTTGTTTTGGTTTATTTCGTTCATGAATGATGTTGTTAATCTTAGGTTGAATTAAACTGGTGTATTGGCTGAATTACTATCAATATAGATAACATATCGAAGAGTATTTGTTTGAATGTTCTGTGTTGCTTTTCTGTTTATCTGAATTTGTAGTCTGTGTTGTTGTGGAGTTTTGAAGTTGTTTGTTGCTAGGATTCTAGTGAGTTGTGATTGAAGGTGAGAACTGGGAATCTATCACAATCACAAGCATGAAGTTCCTCGCAGCCATCATCGATCACCACCTCTGCTCTAGTAAGATTAACAATTCTAATCCTCGTTATGCATTCTTCACTAACTTGCCAGTTGACCTGCCTGGGCTTGCTTTTCCGATAACCCTTTGCCAGATTATGTCTTATCCTCATTTTCGATTTCAGCTTAGCTCTATAGGTATTTTCCTGGGGATCTACCACCATCTATTAATTAGCCTAATTACACTTCCCTCTACATCCTTGTCACAGAGCATCAGACTTACGTAATTAATCTGCAACGTCTCTGAATCTTTTACTGATGTTTGGATTCAGGGGCTACCTTTGCAAAAACCACAACATTAAACATTCGAGCTGTCTCGGCTCGACCAGCAACTTGCTGCACTAGCGCAGTCTTGCCAATGCCACTCATTCCGTAAACATAATTCTTAATAATGTTGACAGGATCAACCGGTAGTTCGCAAGGTAAACTCTTTAAAGTGGAAAGGTATGGTAAACTTTTGTAGAAGTAATCCATATGCTTGGCGTAATGATAGTTTAAGAAACTCTATCAAACACTCCGTCAAAGCCTTTGAAGAAATCAAGTAGGAAATCTCCTCTGGAATGGGCGGGAGGAGATTTTAAGGAATTTTTTGTTAGAAATATTTTATATTTCATATAATGTGGTTCATGTATTAATTTTATCCTATGCTTGTTTTGAAATAATTAAATTAATTGAAGGGCATGGTGGTCATTTACCTTTGATGGAGAGATTACAACAGTTAATTAAATAACTGCATTTTGGGAGTTAATAAAATTGCCGTACATAAAGGGGGTCATCTCTCTGTTCCACATTACGCATAATATTTTTCTTTTCCATCAGAAGAAAACAAGAAACTTACAGAGTGAAAAAGAGAGATATTCTACCTTATTCTTCACTCTTTATTAAGAGATTACTCATGGATTCAGGTTTTTTTTTTTTTTTTTTATAAATGGTGAAAATGCATCAAAGATTCAGATTTGGGATTTAAGATTATGCAATTAGGGCATAGCAACATGAATTAATTATATTGTTTCTTTGCCATTAGAAATTGCAATTATGTATTTCTTTTACATTTTTCTCCTTGAGACAGGAGGAAAACCATAGCGTTAAACCCCTCGCCCCCTCGGCCCAAAACATTTATTATTTCCTTTCCACTCATCTTCAATAATCGTGCTTGCCATATCGATGAGCTTGTCGACACTAATCAACCACTCCTTAATGTAATTTTCTATCACATCCCCATTTCTTTCAGCAGTCTAAATCTTATGAAGCACTCACTCTTTGAGAAAGTTCAGCTTCAGAACTTTTGCCCTGAGATTCTCAAAGTTGGTTTTGAAGTTGTGCAAGTAACTAAACTGATCTCCGATCAAATCAGTGCATGATTGGAGAGCGGAAGAAGAATCCGACTGCACCATTTGCAACCAGTTCTCCTAAGCTTAAAACTGAAACAGAGACAGCAAAATTAGAAAACCAGATTAGAATGGTGAAATAAGAATCATTTGGATCTTGGTTTTATAGTTGACTTGATTAAACTATAAATTATTAAGCAAGAATGTTGGGAAAATTGAAGAAAGTAGAGATTAATTGGTGAGCTGCTGCTTAAAATATTTGAATTTAAAAATTTAATAATAAAGATCCCTGAAGTAAGCTTCAATAACAGAGACCCTCATAAGGTTTCAAAATGACAAAAGAACTCCTGACGTCATAATAATTAATCTAAAATAAAATTTACAAGTTAGTCCTAAGGTTTCGAAAATAACAAAAATTCTCCTAACATTAGTTAGACATGTTGGGTCCATTTGATAGGACTTATTCGAAGAGTTTATGAAAGTTCATCTGATCAAGGTAAAGTTCTTATAAAAATTTGTTAGTTGTTTAGTGACGAAGAAATAAAAGAAGCTTTCTAGTCTTAAATTATTAAAAAATACTTTAATAAATAAGAAAATATCAAGTAAATTTTATTTATAGAAGTATTGTTGAAATTTTAACGATTCACATGAGCTCAAGTTCAAGCTCTCTTTTGGCCCTAACCAAACACACTCTACAGTTTGTATGGAAATCATAGATCATGCACAAATAAACAGAACCAAGATCTATGTATATATTGTGGGCAAGCTAATTTTTTTATTTTTTTTATCAGAGAAACATAAAAGAAGACCAACTGAAACCACACAAGTCTAGAACAAATACAGAAAATGGTACTTAAATTGTCTTTCAGGAGCCCATGAATATGGTAGATGGGATCATTAAATTTAAGTAAACAATAAATCTGTCACACCCCCTTTTCGGGTTGTCCTTATCCCACTGGATCCCGACGCTTCATGGGACTCTGGTCCAGAGAGAAAGGTGGTATTTTAATAAAACATTTTATAAAACTATTTATCCGACATAGATTAACGAAATACTTAATAAAGTGTTACAGTAAAATCCAAAACCTTGGTATTTAAAATCGAATACATAAACTTACCATCAGAGTTTCTACATGTACACACATATCATAAAGTAGAGCATGCGTCTGTGGGCCAACCTACAATGGGAAATAAATGTTTCACGTAGCCTACCTGATTTCCTAGGGAAAAAAAAAAGCAAAACAGTGAGTTGGGAAGCCCAGTGACTGAATATATATTTATATATAGGAGATAATCCTATGGGAACAATTCACATAAAACATGTAAGTGTCCATTGTCAATTATCTAGATAATATCATTATTCCTCATCACCATTACAATACTCCGGAAGCCATGTCAAGCCTCTTGCATATGAGTCCTTAATTTAAACATAAAATTTAAACCACCCACAGTCTATCCTCGGGGTGGTATCATCCACGATCTATCCTCAGGGTGGTTAAAAGTCTATAGGATAACCACAGTCAACCCACAGTCTATCCTCGGGGTATCATGATATGGTATCCTACAAGAATCGCACCCACAGTCTATCCTCGGGGCGTACCATAACGATATACCACCCACGATCTATCCTTGGGGTGTATCATATCAACCCTCCACCCACAGTCTATCCTCGGGGTGTACAGGGTTAACATCCCACCCACTGTCTATCCTCGAGGTGTGATCCAATTTGTATGATTTAATACAAGAAAATACACATTTATATTGATATACGTATTCATTATTGTAATATACATGCATGAAACTCCTCATACGGAAGTGTATACGACGATTTGGACCATAAAAATGGATTTGTCATGCAAAATTTTCATTAAATACATCATTTTACCCATTGTTACACTTTGGTTCCACAAACTTTGAAAAATTACAAAAACAACCCCATTTTACCATGCCGCTACACTATGTCGTGGCATAGTCACGATTTTTCCTTGATCTCATGCTATACCGCGACATGTTACTGTTTGACCCATTTTGGGTCTTCTTTCTCTCCTTACTCGTTTTCTCTCCTTTTCTTTCACTCAATCCACAACTTATACCCAAAAATATACTTCTCAATCAACATTCTACACGTACCACAACACATTTACAACAACTATAACCAAATTCATCTCCCACAAACCAACCAACACTAACCTTAAAAACTCATCACCAACCAACCTCCAACTCTCCCTTTCTTAACTCACAATCACAAATAATCCAGCCCTCTACATTAATGGTTAGATTTCTCACACAAAAATACTCAATCAACCTCCAAACAACACACACATCAACACATATATATACATACATACAAAGTCACGTACCTAAAAGGAAATCTTTTACAAAAAACATGAATTAATGCATTACCTAAACTACCCTACTCACCAATTCTTTACTCCTAGCTTAGATGCTTAGATCTTGGTTCTTCCTCACCTATTATCACCCAATTCAATCAAAGAGAGTGAAATTGTTAAGAAAAGAGAAAGAACTCAAAATTACTAAGAGATAGGATGAGATGTATGCATGAATTTCACCTACCTTGGATCAATTTTTTGGACTTCCTTCCCTTTTCCTTCCCTTCTTCTTCTCTCTTTCTTCTTCCCCTTTTTCTTATTTTCTTCTTCTTCTCCTTCGTTGGTCTTCCTCTCAAATGGGAGAACTTCTCCCTTTTTATACTAAACCTGGCAAATATCCCTTTAGCACTCACAAGTTTTCAAATGTGACACTTTACCCCATCAAAAATCTCAATTCCTTGCACTCTACACTAAAGGTGGAAAAATTTCGGGTCGAGGCGGGTTTTTGAAAAAGTCGGGCCTGGCTGGGTTGGCCCGACTACACGTGCGGGCCTGGTTGGGCCCGACCTTGCTGGTTAGAGGGTTGGCCCAACCAGACCCTACAACCCTATAACTGCGAGTTACTTGACAGGCGGGGCTGGGCCAAACTTGTTTTTTTTTTTTTTCAATCAATTATCAAGTCCATTAGTTTATTTTTCTTTAGTTCATACATAATTATAACATTTAACATTTCAAATATTAATTCAATTTAAATTGTAATATAAGAAAAAAAAATTAGATTTATTCATTTATTTAAAAACAAAAAACAAAATAACAAATAAAAAAATTGCAACAATTATTGCCTCGTTAAAAACCTCACCAAAAAAAACCCAATTGGAACAAAAATTTGGTAAGGAAAAAAGAGTGCAATAATTGACAATTATTTTACAAACTACAAAAATACAATTTACAAAAAAACTACTTTGAGAGTTGACTAGCTAGGACCTCCCTCATATGTATCATCTATATTACAATTTTGAAATGATTCTATTAAACTTTCGTCAAGAACCTCGTATTGATCACGATAGCGCAATCGTTCTCAATCGAGAAGACATGTGAGGATTTCAATCATTTTTTGTGCAAGTTTAGTCCTCCTTTCCGACAAAATTCTTTCACTTGCACTAAAGTTTGTTCAAATGAGACGGTAGAGACATGAACGGAGAACACATCGAGGGCAAGTCTAGATAATACTGAGAAAATAGTTCTTCTGGTTTTCCAATAACTCAAGACATCAAACGTCTCAACCCCACTTGGTATCGCATCATGGGTTCCCAAATACTGATTAAGCTCATTAGCATGTATTTGTATGGAGGAGGAGGCCGAGGAGGAGGGTTCGGTTGTGCTTAGGGATTTTTTCTTCTTCCGCTCAACGTCTACCCCACACCATAAATCCATATCTTCTTCGTCGTCGTCTCCTGCTTCTTGCATGATCGTTGTGTTGTTGGCGGCTCTGTCCTGGTTTGCACTCCCATATCTGCTTTCATACAGTGCATATACTTCATCAAGTTGTTTCCTAATATCTGTTAGTTGATTTAGATATCGTGGTTCCCTTAAACTATTAGCTAACCTTTTTAATGCGTATTCTATACCCACTAATTTAAGCCTATGATCAAATATGATAGCTAAACAATAAAGAAAAGAAACGGTTGCAAAAATATTTTTTAAATTTTAGTTACATTGCTTTTATTGGTTCCTTTAAAATTTCTTTATTTCGGTTTCAGGAAAATAAGTTGCAATTTTTACAAGTGTATCTAATACTAAACCATTGGTAGGATAATACACACCAGAAAGTTTTAAAGTGGCTTCATAAAAAGTTTTAAGAAATGTATGAAATATTTTAGCTAC
>WYDK02000074.1:1102673-1116331 GCA_009867345.2 Toxicodendron radicans
TAAGGACGGGCTTAGAACGGGTCGGGCCGGGTACGGGTATGGGTTGGGCTTAGACGATACCCATACCTAGCCCGCATCCGAGAACGGGTCTAAAAATCGGACCTGGGCTCGGCCCACTACCCGATTTTTTCGAGTAAGGCCCGGCCCATTCTGGCCGGGTACTCGATGGGTCGGGCCAAATGCCCATCCCTAGTTAAATCCAATAATCCCACAAACACAAAACCAACAGAAAATGAAAAGCAAAGCCATCGCAATAAAATAAATAAATATATAAATGTCGCATTATATTTCACTTCTCCATAATAACATTATAATGACAGATAACCCATCTACACATTGGTGAGAATTAAATCTACGTGCTTAAACAACTCAACAGCTCTTGCATTAAAATTAATCTGAAAAGGTTAATTAATAGTATCATTAAATCAAGTAAAAATTTTAAATTACAATATGCGGACGATTTTATAAAAGTATGCTTAGAAGCTGTTCAAGATCACAACTGTAAGCATGCTAGCAACATAGACAGCCCAAGTAGCACACTTGAGGCTGAGTGGAAAAGGAATTGCTATGGTGTAGAAGACAGTTGTGACAGCCATGACCACCACCAATTTTTCAAGAACTTCAGATACACCAGGGAATTTCAAGCTAATAAACTTTGCAACAAAGAGCAAGGCAAATGTGAGCATTATAACAAAAGAAAGAATATGGATGGACGAAGGCAAGTGGAATTGATTCTGCACATATTGCAGAGAAATTTCAAGAGCTGATGTGAAACAAAATGTCATTATTATGTCTTGCCACTGAAGATTGTGGTGACGAAGAGGTGGCTTGGGCTGAGCATCTGGGTTGGACGGTGGCTCTTGCTGGTGGGTTGGAAGTTGCTGGTTGGAGGTTGAGAAAAGTTGAAGAATAGAGGTTTTGAGTGAAGCTAAAACCATCTTGATTTTAAGTACCAAATCCATGCATATGTTCATTTGAGATTGGGTCTAAATGTATATATAAAGTTTAAGGCTATCGGATCTGCTTTTGTATATGTATTCATCGGTTCGGTTTCGACTTTGTTTCAATGTCCAGCAGTTCTGATTAAGAGAAAAAGACTAAAAGAAGCAGTTTCTATCCGTAAGATTAAAAGATGTTTTATGACATCTTGAAAGAGGAACTTGGACTGTTGGGGGAAGTACAAATCCATAGACTCAAATGGTATGTCATATTGTTAAATTCTCATCGGTTCGGTTAATTAAAGTTTGATACAATGAACTGACAGACAGAAAAAGACTCAAAGCTTGTCGGATCGGTTAATAAAAGTCGGCTGACTTGGAAGTCACTTTCTCTTTATTACAGAACAAATGGCAATATAAAATATGTTCCTCTATCTTCAACTTCACGCAAGAAATTTGGACAAATATGCTCGGATTCCATGTCGGATTATACTAAATCTGATTCAGTTTATACCCGATTACAAAAATCAGTTTTTTTAGTGAGATTGAAAGATACAATTTTAACAAAGTTTAACACGTTCTTTTATGATTCAAGTCCATCGGATCGGATTATATTTATCGGTTCCGGATTAATTGGGATTGAAAAGATGCATGGTACTATAATGAGGACCTCATGTTTTCTTAAATGCAGCAATTTCCTTTGACTAAGACTCTAGAAGATTACACGAATTTTTAAATAGGACAGTGAACGTGTTTGGTGACTTGACCCAATATCAATATGTGACCACCTCGATCTATCGGTTTGGTTTTGTTTATATACCAATTTTTATAAAACACTAATTTATTTATAAATTTATAATAGCTAACGTGAATTTTTCAAATTATTTCTACAGGTATTAATATTAGGAGTAAACGACTTTTTCCCACCCAAGGTTTGCCTTAATGACATTTGATTTTCTCACCGAATAAATTTCAAAATATCATTTTTTCACACAAAGTTTATATTTCGTTAATATCTAAAATACACTTCACTTTCTCAGCCGGTGTTCCACAAGTTACCAGGAGTCAGGGTAAGAGAAGTTTTGTAAATTGGAGACCGGTGAATTGAATGGTGGTGATCGATTGAATATTCATCTTTGAAATCAGTCAAAAATCAATTAAGAACAAGAAACCATAGTTTTGCTGTGATCGACAATCATCAAAAAATCAGGTGTCAAAGTGAGAGGGGTTTTGTATAGAAGAGATCAAAGATTCAAATGGTGGTAACAAAGAGAATTTTCACCTCCGAAATCGGCTTTGAGTAGTAACGGAATATAAATTTTGGGTAAGAAAGTGATATTTTAAAACTTTTTGAGTGAAAAAGTGTCATTAAGACAAACCTTGGGTGGGAAAAAGTTGTTAACTCTAATATTAATATACACATAGTAATATTATTCTAGAGTGTTGGAAAACAAAAAAGACTCTAAGCCTGTCGGATCGGTTTTGTATATTCATGGATTCTGTTCATAAAGTTGGATGGGTTGAAAATTTTTAAGGAAATAATATTATTTTAATTTTAATTTTTATATTAGGGTGGGTGGGGTTAGAATTGATTATTGGATGACTAAGAAGAACCTTTTTTTTTTATATTTCTTTTGCAGTAATGTGCCAATAGAAAATTGTTAAAAGATTGTCGTGTTGGAAGTTGGATATGCTGAACCTAATTGGATATAATCCACATTTTAATTACAAACTCATTCCTTTACCAATTCAATTTTTCTGTAAATTGTCTAATTAATTTCATCTAAAGTCTGTATACATCTTACTATTAATATCAAATTTGTTTGCTTTTATTATGTATATAAACTATTTATACAAATTATTTCATTTGTTATAAACTAATGTGGCAATAATGTATGTTATCGAACAATTATCTAGCCGATAATGGCTAGATTAATACATGACATTATTTTAAAGTTTAAAGATATTTTTGTCTTAAAAAAATGAGTTTATAAGGATAAAATAGTATTTAAATTTGTTTGTAAATTGTTAAAATAATAAGTATATTATTGTCCTAAAATTTTATTAATAAGGATTAAAATTGTAACAAAAAATAAGATTATTAAGTAATCTAAAAAACCTAAGAAAAATACGAAGCAAAATTTTTTGTCTTTTTTACCTTTATTTAAGTGGCAATTTGCATTGAAACCTTTGTTAAAAGATTTTCCGTGTTTTTAAACAGGTTTGGTAACTTGACCTAAAAGTAATATCAAAATCTATGTGAACGGTTTGTCGGATCGGTTTTTGTCTATGTTCATTGGTTCGGTTAAGGAAGCAACTTCTAGTTTGTCTTTGTCAACCTATTCATACATGAACATATTAATATTAAATCAAAATTAAAACTAAATCGTGCAAGATCATAATTTAATGAAACAAAATAAAAGATAAATTTGTATTCAAATATTAAAATAAACAATTAAAAGTTTTAAGAATTGTTTAAAGGGATGAGGCACCGACTCCTCTTAAGTTTTCTCATTTAATGTCCTCCCCTAAGTTTCGGAAACCATCAACGACACCCCCAGTTTGAACGTAAAAGTCTTTTTAGTCATTTACCTTCTTTCAAAAATTAAAAATACATACATCACACTGACCATTCGCAAACGGTGAAAAAATTCATTCTACCCTAATGATGGCACAGAATGCTAACGTACAATACAAAGGATAAATAAGTCATTTCATGTATTTAAAAATAAAAATAAAATGAATTGTAAAATTTTACTAAATAAAAATAATGAACTTGGTGGTTTGAAAACATGGTGACAACGGCATGTCGGTGCCACGACGTAGTAGGGGATGTTAGCATCGCAACGGCGTTGTGGAGCTTGCCTGTCTACGAATGATAGAAAAGTTGTAGCCGACCATGACTTGGCCACTGGAGCAGATCATTACGAGGTTAGGGTTTGTTGGAATTCAAATTACTTTTTCTACAATTTTTTTATATTATTTGTTGTTTTTTTAGTATTATTTGTTGTTTTTTATTTGTGGGATTATTGCATAATAGTTATTTGATCGAGTTTGAAATTTAGGGTTTAATGATTTGGGAGAGTTAGGATATTTGGGAATTTTTTATTTTCTAAATTTGATTTATGCTTATATATTTGATTTTAATTTTAATTTAATTCTTAATGTAGTAATGGTTTTGTTGCCATATTTATTCATTAAATTTAACAGTTTTATTAATGGTTGGGGTGTATTTGATGGTTTCTGAAACCTTAGGGGCCGTCTTTGTTTCTATCCCTTGAATAAAATCAAAAGTCAATCACCCGCGCACCAAAATATTTATTATCTTTACGCGGAGGCAGTCGCCACAAAAGTCTTCCCTTCTCGACTGCTAAACATCCCAATTTGCTCGGATTATCCGGTTATTACCCAAATTGAAACTCCCTTGATTCCATGGTGTATAATTTAAATCAAATCTCACTACCCTTTTCAAATTGTCTTCAAAATATCTCTTTAATGATGTTGATTCAACCGAGTCACTACTCTTTTAGAGATATTTGACAAGGAAATGGAATCACACCGAGTATCACTGTAATGAATCTGAATCCTTTGGATAGGCGAGAAAGGTATTCTGATCATCAACCAAATTATTTTTTCTTCTTCTGATGAATCTGCCAATACATTCATTGAACAAAGAGAAGCTCTTTCATGTTTTTCAGAAGATGATTAATTTTAGATTTTTGATTCCCAGGTTGTGAAAGTGAAAGTTTGACGACTCTGAGAAGCCATTTTCATGGATCCGACCGGTTTTGTAGACCTTTGGCCGCAGTCACCTATGACTCTTAGTTTTTGTACGGAAAGTAGTATTGATATAATGTGGCCTCCTGATCGACCTGAACAGCTACAGGTACTCACTTTCCCTCTCTCAATTCTATCTTGTTTACCATTTATAATCTCATTCAAACAAAATCATAAAGATTATTTACAGTTTTTTCCAAAATAAGAAAAAGCTGCAGTAATTATTGTGGACTTAGTTAGATCATCCCAGGCAGTCTCCCTCAATCAGGGGTTGAGATTTATTCTTCTACTGTTTATTGTTCATTATATTTCTCTCCAACCAAAAGCTTTCATAAGCTGTAACTCGGGCATGGTAAATAAATGAACCAAAAAACATTCAATGCAGACTAATTATGTAATAGAAACAGAATTCAAAACATTGTTTTGATGAATTTTTCGTAGTTTTTTTTTTTCTGTTATTAGAGTTCATTATGAAGATCTATGGTGAAATGATTGTAGTTTTTAAGCAACTTAATTTCTTTTAATCTTATATGCTTTGAATTTTCTTAAATACTTCTATATTTTCAAGAATTTTAGGTGTGGATAGATTTTTTTATTATTATTAATTATTAAGAGCAAGACAAATTTTACTGTTTTAATATATAAAAATAAAAATTGATTGGATTTTTATATTTTTGAATTAGATGACTCTAGTATATGAATGCCAACTAAAATTCTGTGTTTTAAAGATTGTGGTCATAGGAGACACAGTATCTACATTACATTATTTATGAGTTGATTGCTGCGGTTGAATCTATTCAAACTGATGATAATGGAAATGAAAGGTTGACTCAGAAGTAGCCCCACCACTTGCTGCGGTTGAATCTACTCAAACGGATGGAAATGGAAATGAAAATGTCGACTCAGAAGTGGCTCCACCTCTTGCTGCAGTTGAATCTACTCAAACGGATGGAAATGGAAATGAAAATGTCGACTCAGAAGTAGCACCACCACTTGCTGCGGTTATATCTATTCAAACAGACTCACTTGCTGTGGTTGAAACTATTCAAATGTATAATTATGGAAACGAAGATGTCAACTCCGAAGTAGCACCACCACTTACTGATCGAAAGAGGTCACGGGGCTCGCAGGCTTGGGATAACTTCGATCTGGTTACAGAAGATGGGATAAGATGGGCAAAATGTAAACATTGCCCAAAGAAGTATAAAGGATATTCAAGTAGTAAAGGAACCTCAAACCTGTTGAATCATATGCGAAAACATACTCAAAGTGGTGGAAATGGTGATGGAGATAAACTTGCTCATGAAACAGGACGTACTAAAGCAATCGCTGTTCTTAACAGAGAGGAGAGCAATATGTTTGATCTAGGATGGAGTAACATGAACATAGCAAGAATGATAATTAATCGGGGGTATCCTCTGTGTATGTTGGAGAATGATTTGCGGCCTCCACAGAATCTTCAAGTACCTGCAAGATTGAAGCTTGACATACTCCGTATTTACAATGAGGAGAAGGAAAAGCTGCGGGGAAGTTTTAATAAATACTCATCAGGTCTTTCCAATATAACAATAAATTTATGGAAACCAGCTGATACTAGAATTTTCTGTTGTTTGACCCTGCACTTGATTGATGATGGTTGGAAACTGAAGAAGATGGTTCTTGATTTTAAGAAAGTTACAAGGCAATCCATCAGTGTTTGGGAAGCTGTCGATGCTCTTAAACGTATGCTACAGGAATGGAACATTGGTAAAAAGGTGTGTTGTATAACTGCAGCGCATACTGATGAGGAAGTTGTTGAGATAGTTAACCATGTAAAGCACTGGCTTTATTATGATCGAGATAGAAAATTGTTTCAAATTAATTGCTTTGTACACATTATTAATCTTCTTATTAAAGAGGGGTTGCAGGAGGTAAGAGATACATACCTTAAGATGCTAAACCATCTCTTTTGTGCTCGTGATCAAAGTCCACAAAACAAGCAACTCTTCAGAAAAGCAGTGGAAAAAGCGAGATCAAAAGGCATCAAAGTGACTTCTGAAGATTTGCCTCCAAGTTCTCCATTCAACTTTGAAACGCTTGGGAGGATATTGGGATTGAGAGAAGTGTTTCTGGAGTTACTCGCCATTGATTCTGATTACAGAAACTACCCAATTACAGAGGAGGAATGGGATGGTGCTACTGTTATTTACAAGTGTTTAGAAGTGTTATATGAAGCTGTTGGGAGATTTTCTGGAAGTAATTGCCTTACCACAAATGAGTATTTTCCTGAAGTTTGCAACATATATTGTAAACTGCAGGGCATATGGGAAGAAAATTCTGATTTAAAAATACTTCAATCAGTGGCACTTAAAATGAAGGTGACATTAAAAAAATTTTGGGACGAAAGTATTGAGAGTTTAGCCATCGCTGCAATTCTTGATCCGCGGTTTAAATTTGACATTGTGGAGGGCTGGTGCGAGAAAATAAATGGTCAAGATGCTGAACAAGAATGTAAGAGAATTTATGATTCTATTTTGAAGGTATACAAGGAATATGCAGGTGGAAATACTCTTGATCATTTAGACATGCTGGACTCTCTGGGAATCCCCTGCACATCTTCAAATGATGATAATTTCAAATCACAAAAATCAGAACTTGAGAGATATTTAGAGGACTCTAAACTTCCTCCAGTTAAAGAGTTTGAAATACTGGATTGGTGGCGTGTCGTTTCACAAATGTATCCGACACTTGCAAAGATGGCTCGTGATTTCTTAGCAATACCTATATCGGCTGCTCAGTCGAATCCCTCATTCAATGATGAGGTTCTGAAGATTAATCAAGCCTTGACTGACCAAGATCCTGCCTTCATTGAAGCTTTCATAAGCACACGTTACTGGTCCAAGACTTGAAAAGGTAAGTAGGTACTTTTAATTACATCTTCTACAAATATTCCAGCCATAAACACAAACTTTTCTTCTTTCTACAGGGGCTGATGTTCAGGAAAAGAAAGGATTCAGTGGTAGCTGTACACGATTCTTCAGTTAAGCAACCAAATAAACAAGATTTCCAGATTCATACGAAAAAATTCTTATTAATTCATTGATTGTATTAGATTTTTACATAGTTGATTGGACATTGAGAAAATTGGAGAGAATCTGTTGAAAATTTTGTTAAGTACATTTATACTTGATAGATATGGAGTTAACAAGGAATTGGCTTTCATTATGACTTTCATTTCCACTCTTTACATACATTTATATGGATATTTATGTTATATTGATTCAAACCCATCTGGCTTCTGGCTCAACCATTTCTTCTAATAAAAGCCACTGGAAATCTGGTAGCTTTGATTCAGCTCCCAGTAGCTAGTACATGTGCTTGTTTCACCATCAACAGGAGTCATTGTTTGACCAACATTTCAGTCAAGCTGCCCACATAAATCATGATTATTGTTTCAAGCCCAGATTTTAATGCTACTACTCTACAAGGGTTCCAAAATACTAACCTTATAATTTAAAAGAAAGTATTCAAATCATCTCCCTTTTTAGCTTTAAATAAAGGCAAAATCAAAGGGAGGGGGAATTGGTTCTGCACATGTTGGAGATAAATTTCAAGAGCTGATGTGAAACAAAACGCCATTGTTATGTTTTGTCATTGAAGATTGTAGTGAGCTAGAGGTGGCTTTGGCTAATCATCTGGGTTGGATTGCGGCTCTTGCTGGTGGGTTGGAAGTTGCTGGTCTGAGGTTGAACAGAGTTGAAGAATTGAGGCATAAGGTGAAGCTAAAAACTGCTTGGTTTTGATTTCCAAAATTACGAATACATCATAATTAAATTAGAAGAACAATTACAAAGATTTATTTTCTTGAAAATTTTCTTTTCTTTTCAAAATTCACACAAAATTGTTGTTCAGGGATTATTCCAGCGTATTAAAGACAAATTCATCAAGAGATGGACCTACATGGGGGCGAGTGGGGGCTGGTGACCCCACTGATCCATTTTGATTTATTATTGCTTTTTATTTTATTTTAAATAAAACTTACTAACACCCCCAATTATAAAAAATGATAGGGATGTCAACGGGGCGGATTGGTTTGGGTTGGATGCTAAGAAATCTATGCCCATGTCCACCTCTTTTATGAATACCTAAATCTGTCAATTATCTATTCTTAAAAATGGGACGGGTATGGGTTTGTGTTATTTTTTTAAAGGAAAACCTTGGATCGTGCAATTTGATATACATATATACCAGCTATTTATTAGAATAAATTAATCAAAATGATAAATAATAATTTTAACTATTTAATATATATATTCAGAGTTTAATTAAGTCTATCACAAAAATTATCCAAACAAATCATAAACAAAAGAAATAAAATAGTATTGAATTTTTAATTATAATCATAATTCATAAAATAATTCACAACTTAAACTACTTAATTTGACAATTAATTTCGTGGCAGAGCCACTATAGAACCAGGAAGAGCCACTATAGAACTAGGAAGGGCATTAAATATAGTTTTTAAAGTATTTTTAATTTTTTCAATTTATATAAGAAGTTATATATGAAATAAAAAAAATAATCTAAAATTGTTGAATTTAATTGTAAATTTAGTTAAAGAATGGTGAAGGAACGGGTCAAAGTTAAAAGTAACATTACCATGCATGGCTCTAAAATAATTTGGATCAAAATATTAAAACCCAGATCTGATCCACCCCAAACTTTTTAATAACCAAATCCAGCTCATCATCTCTTAAATCCTAACCGATGATTATACATGCAAAACCTAGAGGGAATTTTACACATTAACAGTATCCGATCCAAACCCATGAACTTATATATAGAACACCCTCATGATCAATTGTTTACTTGTAAAATTGATTTTTCATTTTCTATCTAAAATGAAGATGGTTAGGATAGTATTTATGCTTTATATGAGGAAATAGAACCTCCAAAAGAATGAGAATTAAGAGTTTAAAAGAAAGAACTTTATTGATTATTGTCTACCAAAACATAATATACAAGATTTAACCTAATTATCCCAATTCTAT
Source organism: Toxicodendron radicans (assembly GCA_009867345.2). Lineage (NCBI taxonomy): Eukaryota > Viridiplantae > Streptophyta > Magnoliopsida > Sapindales > Anacardiaceae > Toxicodendron > Toxicodendron radicans. The sequence goes on from WYDK02000074.1 coordinate 1,112,419, forward strand.
CATAATCTCTAAAATCTCAATTCTATCATAATCCTAACATTTCCCTGTTCAACGTCCACGACTGAAACTTTCAAACCCAGTTCCTTGAAAAATTGCCCCAAAGAATCTAGTTGTTCCACCATAGCAGCCTAGGAAGCCACAAGTTGACGAACTTGTTCATCCAGATTTCTCAAAGAGACGATGATGAACCGAATTGAGTTCTCATCTAGGATAAACTTTCCCAGTGACGACTTCAAAGGTTGTGCCAATGACGCTGTGATAGGCGACACGAAGTAGAGAGTCAGACAGTGTCGCCAGAGAGAAAGCGGAACGCGTGGGAGGCTTGGCAAGAGATGTTTGTAGTGGTGGAGAATTGTTGTTATTATGACCGATAGGGACCAAGGGAAAGTCAACGATAGGTTGGTGGGCAACGACAACCATGACATAATCAACATAATGACTGATAGAGTTCACTTGAGAAATGACTTTTGGATCTGAAAAAAAGGTTGTGGGTTGTGGGTGTTGTATGGCTTTATTCAACCATGATTCCAATACCAAGAGTTGTCGTGCAATGTTGTTGATAAGACCTTCCAAGGAATCAAGTTTGGCCTCTTAGGCATCCAGTTTGGCCCCTTGTTGAGAGACATGTTCCTCCAAAGCCGTTAGGCAAGAAAGGGCATCCATGGAAAAAGGAACGAGAGCACCGATGTTAGGATAATGTTTCTGTTTTATATGATGAAACATAACCTCTAAGAGAATGAGAATTAAGAGTTTGGAGAAAAGAACTTTATTGATTATTGTCTACTAAAACATAATTGTTTTAGGTTATATATAGCCTTATAAATTAGATAATAGTCTAATAATCTAATAATTAGATAATAACATAATATAAAAGATTTAAACCAATTATCCCAATTCTATCCTAATCCCTAAAATCCCAATTTTATCATAATCCTAACATTAAGCCTCTATTCTTCACCTTTTCTCAAGCTCATCAAACCAGCTTCCAATTACCCACCAGCAAGAGCTGCCGGAAAACTATAAAAACATTCTTGACATTTAAATTACAAATACTTAACTTAAAAATACATATGCAACTTGTCATTTATATGGAGGGCTATAGGTAATTTTATCAAAAAAATTCTAATATAATTGGGCCAGGCTTTTATGGGAGAACCCTGGTCCGGCCTGAGCCCGGGTGCTGTATATGGCTGGGCGGGTTTTTTTTACATCTCTATTGACCATACACACAAGATTCCCCAAACCAACGGAAAATGGAAAGCAAAGCCATCACAAGAAAATAAATAAGTATATAAATTTCAGATTATATATGTATTTAACTTCTCCATCAAGAAAATTACAATGAAGATTACCATGAACACAACCAATTTCTCGAGAACTTAAGATGCAACAGGGAATTTTAAGATAATAAATTTTGCAACAAAGAGCAAGGCGAATGTGAGCATTAGTGGAATTGGAGAGAAATTTCAAGAACTGATGTAAAACAAAATGCCATTATTATGTTTTGCCACTGAAGATTGTCGTGCACATCTGGGTAGAAAGGTGGCTCTTGCTGGTGGGTTGGAAGTTGGTTGTTTGAGGTTGAGAAAAGTTGAAAGATTGAGGCTTTATGTGAAACTGAAAACATCTTGATTTTCACTGAAAAAGCCATGAATCTGTTCAAATCTCTTTCAAACTACAAGAGATTCGATGATAACAGCCTCTCATCTCAAGTTCATTTCATCAACTAAAAAGTGCACTTTGTCAATATTCATTTCGACGGTTTATATGTAGCTAACATTTAAAAGACCCTTCTCTATATCTTTGCATATAATTAATTGGATCTTTTGAAGATCTTTCACCATAGTTTCCAATTGTCCATTCTTCTTACATTTTAAGTCTTCAAAATGATCAATTTCGACGGTTTATTTACATAAAGTGAGAATGAAACAGCAGTGATCGACAAACTTTCTTGAAGCTAATTCCTTGACCTTTCATTATGCTGCATTCCTTAAAGATTCTAATTCTTAAGATTAAGTAGTTCCTTAGAGATTGATTGATGGATGACTAAGAAGAACTCTTTTTTATCTTTCTTTTGCACTAATGTGCCAATAGAAAATTGTTAAAAGATTGTTGGGTGGGAGGTCGGATATGGGTTTGAATCCGATCAATAGTCGGATATGAATAAATCCAAATGATATTGTAAATGCAAACCCATTTCATTACAAATTAAGCATGAAATTTCGGAAGATTCATATCAAACTGAATGTCCACATTATTTTTGTACAAAGAATGATAGGAATGAAACTGACTATGCTCTGTATGCTGATTTCGAATGGTGGTTTCTTATAGTTGTTTTGTGCAAAAGCAAAAAAAGTAATTTTCCGGTAAGACTCCATGTGAGTGAAATGAGAAGTAGAGAGAAGTGTTTTGTATTGTATTGATGAGCCTGAGCTGAAATATATTTGATGAGAAAATAAGAGTAATCACCTCATTGACATTAATGTGCGAACTTTTTTCTCCCTCTCAGCTTTCCTAGCACTTGGGGCCTTCTTATAAAAAGTTGAATTTGGTGAGAGCACTGGAGTATTGTGCTCTAGCTGGGCACCTGACAGTGGCTTAGAGGAATCAACTACTCCTTGATCATGAGACATTGGTCTCTCCATCTGTAGGCCTTCAACTTCTCGCAAGCGAGCATATTTCTCCTTTCAATCGCCTGATGAAAGCCAGAGTTAGAAATCGCCCCAAAAGGAAAGGGGAATTATAACAATGAACTGCAAAAAGAATTTACTTTGACTCAAGTTAAGGCCAATGATATCTCTGACTCCAGTATTTAAGAATAAAAACAATGATTCTTTGGCACTTCAAAGAGATTGACAGCGGGATTTCATTGGTTGAATGCTTAAATTAAACAATGCAGAACACCAAACAAACAAGAATGATTTTCACTTGAATGCACAGGACACGGTGAAGATTCTCATGGCTAAAAAACAATACAGAACAACTTAAAAACGTTTGCCAGAAGGGAATGCTCTGAAACCATCCATGAATTAACCGAGCAACATCCATGCAACTCAAATTTAGAAATGGAAATATAAGAACAAAGTTCGAATTCAGTTCAAACATACCAACGAACACTATAGGAAATGAAATTAAACGAGAATAAGAAAGTTACCCTCACAACAGCAGTAATATCCCTTAGAGGCGTCCTCGGGTACCAAGCAGGCAACACAGAAGATCCTCTCCGGCCACTTCCTATCGGCGTATTCTCTCTTCCACGTGTCGCCGATGTAAATCCGTACACATTTCTTCTTCCACGGCCGAACGTCCCACCATCTCTTCCTCCACCTATCGATTTTCCACGCGCCGCCGTCGTATTAGCCACTCGAGTGACTGGAGATTCCCTCTGTTCTGGTTCGTCTCTGAGGATTCCGAGAGTTCCAGACCTTCTCTGAGCGAAGCGTTCCATTTTATCTTGGAGGGGACAAATGAAAGAGATAGTACGGAGAAGAAAAGAAGAAATTTGGTGTTCAGAAGAGGCTAGGGTTTGGGTAGATTCAGAGCTTTGCATCGCAAAATAGCTGTTTAACTGAATTTAACACGTGCAAGGATCTTTCAAATTTCAAAATTTTTCGCGCGTTTTAGAACGGCAGGGTTCTTGCTGTGTAATGACTTATTTACCCCTTATTTTCTTCCTCTTTTATATTCTTTTCATCATTAATGAATTTCTTAATATTACTAGATTTACTATAAATAAATAATAATAAAAAATTTGTCACACTATAAATAGATTTACCTTGAATGCAAACTTGAAGGGGAAAACACTACAAGAGTAAGCTAGAAAGCTCAGTGAGTGAAAAATACAAATACATATAGCTGAAAAGGTTTTCGGCCTTCAATCCATATGAGATCCTTAAATTATTCCCTTATAATT
>WYDK02000074.1:1119667-1162176 GCA_009867345.2 Toxicodendron radicans
TTGATTGAGGAAATCTAGTTTAACATTATTTAAACTACTATTTAATTGTTAGATATACAGACACATACACATACACATACTGATACATACACACACACACACACACACACACACACACATACACACATACACACATACATACACACATACATATATATTAATGTATATATATACATCACACACACGTTTTAGTTAGCTTTAATTAATATATATATATATATATATATATATATATGACACACACATTTTTGTTAACTTTAATTAATATCTATCTTGTTTTTAATGCAGAGCTTCCAGTTATGTTTTAGAGTTCACCTATTTAGCTAATTATTTGCTTATAGGTATGTTGGAATTTGGTATTTTATTTTAATTTTGAATATATTATGTTTTTCCATATTTGCAATATTGGATTGTGTTGTGATGGAAATCCAACCACTTGGAGGGTTGGTTTGTTTGTGATTATTGAAGTGTTGAAATATTTTTATATGTTGTTGAGATAGAAATCCAACCACTTGCAGGGTTGGTTTGTTTGTGATAGTTGAAGTGTTAGGAAATGAGAAAATTAAGTGTGGCTAGTTATTTATATTGGTTGATTTTTGTGGTATTTTACTAACATAATTGAACTACTTGTATCATCACGTTTTTCCACTATTGTTGATTGTAATTTAAGACTTTACACACAAGATTCTACTAATAATACTTCAACATGATCAAGTATAAAGTATAAATATAAATAAACATTTATTCAAACTTAGATGATAGGTATATAGCCAAGACATATTAATAGCCTGTGAGGGAACAATTAATATAACAAGTCAAGCTTCATACAAACATGTCAGCTTCATACAAACATGTCAGCTTCTAACAAAAAAATAACACATAATAATGCATTTTAACATATATGTATGCACATACAAACATAAGTATACATGCTCATCTTCGTGTACAGACTGGAGTTAGAACCTGAAAATGCTAGGAGTCCAAAGAAAGTTTCTATGAGGAAACAATAAATTACCATTTATCCGCCTTTCCAAACTTTTATTATTAATCAACATCAATACAACCTACAAGTGCATTCTGAAGAACCACAATAGCTACTCTTCTTCATAATATTTCCATCTGAATCATGAACCTGATCTATGACATAATTGTAGTGATAAGTAAGCTCTTCCAAGGGAGGAATGTTCTTGCAAGAATGCCCTCTTTTGCAGGAGCTTACTCATCACTACAATTATGTCATATATCAGGTTCATGATTTAGATGGAAATAATAAGAAGAAGAGTGCTAGTGTGGTTCTTCAGAATGTACTGGTAAGTTGTATTGATGTGCAATTAATAATAAAAGTTTGTAATTGTGGATATCTGGTAATTTCTTGTTTTCTCACAGTAACTTTCTTTGGACTCCAAGCACACACGAGCTCTTCAATGCATAATACAGTGGGGAGAGAGCATTGAAATGATTATAGCGAATTTAAATGCTAAAGGATGCGAAGTTCCTGAAAACTTTCAGTCGTGTTGCTATCCGTCGCCTTGGTCAAGTCCTCCTCGATGCTTGCTGGGTAAGTTGTAACATTCAAAGAATTCAGAAGAAGTTACCGAGTCAGTTAAGTTATTTTGATTTCTTATGAATTTAAAACTTACCCAATCAACATCTAGAAGGACTCGACCAAGACGACGGATATCAACACGACTGCAAGTTTTGATTAACTCCGCCTACTTTAGAATTTAACTTCTCTATAATCATTTCAATGCTCTCTCTCCAGTGTATTATGCACTGAAGAGCTTGTGTCTATAATTCAAATAAAAACTGGAGCTCTGTATGGCTCATACCTCCTTAATTGGATAATAAACTTAGTTTAATCAACATATTCTCTCTTGTAACATAATTTTATGTTTGTGTGTGTGTGTCTGTATACATCACACACGCACCCCCCTCCCTCATTTATATACTTTAGAGTAGGAATGCATTTAAACTCTCCCTAAATTATGAAGAACCATGCCATAGAACCCACATTTCTTCACTACCCTTCATAATTTAGGGTTGTATTCATGATAGTTCCGTAGAAGATGGGGTTTTGAAAATTGTTCGGAACAAATACTTTTTAATGCATAACGACATCATGAAATCAAATCGCTTTGATGGTTAGTTTGTTTAGGGTGTAGCCATGTAGGTAGTTGGTAATGAAAGTGCTACACCTATAATCCCTTATTTTTTTGTCACCCATATTCAATGAGACCGGATCGGGTATGTATGTATAATAGGCTTACAGAAGGATGTAGGTCTATAATCGTGACTTTTTGAATGGTGTCGGAGGTTTTGTGGAGTTTGCATGCACGCACCCGAATTTGATGGATGGTGACAAAATAAGGTGTCCATGTTTTAAGAATAGAAGATTTAGAGCAGTTGATGAAGTTAAGTTGGATCTCATAAGGAATAGGTTTGGCCCATTGGTTACTGTCGGCTATAGCGAGCCACAGTTGAACACTGATGTTCCAGTGGACGAAAGACCATCTAGTCCATACTATCACATGGTAATTGATGCTATTAGTCCTGACTTTGACCCAAACTACGATGCTAATGACGAAGAGACACCAGAACTATCAATTGAGAGATTGTATGAGATGCTTCACAGAGCTGAGAAACCATTATGGCCTGGATGTGAAAGTCACACACAGTTGTCGGTGGTTGCAAGGTTATTGAATATTAAGTCTAAGAACAATATGTCGGAGGTGTGTTTTGATTCGATGGTGCAAATTTTCAAAGAAGCATTACCGAACAAAGACAAAACGGTGGACAATTTTTACGAAACAAAAAATTTTATTGCAAGGCTGGGACTTCCATGTGAAAAAATTCACTGTTGTATAAATGGATGCATGTTATACTAGGGTGAGGATAGTGATAGAAGTAATTGTAAGTTTTGTGATGCTCCTTGATACAAAAGTAGGCATAAGAAAAAGGTTTCATACAATAAGATGTACTACTTTCCCTTAACACCGAGGCTACAAAGATTGTATGCATCGGAAGCCACAACTAAGCATATGCAGTGGCATAAAGAGCACACGCAAATTGACGGTGTGATGTGCCATCCTTCCTATTGTTCGGCTTGGAAACATTTTGATAGCACATATCCACAGTTTACAAGTGAGTCTAGAAATATCAGGTTAGGTTTTTGCACGAACCAGTTTCAACCTTTTGGAATGTCGGGTAAGCAGTATTCTTTATGGCCTGTTATTGTGACACCCTATAATTTGCCACCGGGTATCTGTATGAAAATCCATATATGTTTCTTACTGTTATTGTTTCTGGATCGAGAAATCCAAAGCAGAAATTGGATGTGTGCTTGCAACCTTTGATAGATGAATTGAAATACCTTTGGGATGTTGGTGTGGCCACGCATGATGTGTCCGTTCGAAGGAATTTCCAAATGAAAGTCGCCCTACTATGGACAATTTCTGACTTTCCCGCATATGTAATGTTGTTAGGGTGGAGTACGGCAGGGAAAAGAGCTTGCCCATATTGTATGGATATTTCAAAGGCTTTTAGGCTTCGTCACGACAGTAAAGTATCTTGGTTTGATTGTCATCGTCAATTCCTTCCAATGAATCATCCTTTTAGGTGGAACAAAACTGATTTTATTAATAATAAAGTGGAAAGGTCAACACCTCCAAACATCCTTACTGGGGAACAAGTGTTGGAACAATTGGATGCTTGGGGTTTAATGAAAGTAACTAAACTGGGCGCCAAACAGTACAATGCCTAGATTTGGAAGTCTTGTGGTTGGAAAAGAGAAGCATATTTTGGGATTTACCATATTGGAAATATATTCTCATTCATCAATCTAGATGTGATGCACATAGAGAAAAATGTTTTTGAAAATGTATTTGATACCGTCATGAATGCTGAAGGCAAAACTAAAGATAATGCAAAGGTTAGGGATGATGTTAAGTTATACTATAGGCATCCAGAGTTAGAGAGAGATGAATGAACAAGAAGGTATCCAAAGGCCTGTTACAGTTTAGGGGGAGAAAAAAAGAAAGTTTTATGTGAATGGGTGATGAATCTTAGGTTCCCTGATGGGTACGCATCAAACCTAGCACGGTGTGTTAACATGAACAAGCTAAGGTTGTCTGGGATGAAAAGTCATGACTGTCATGTGTTCATGCAACATGCAAAGGTTGATACCGATTGCTTTTCGTGAATTATTGCCTGTAGTTGTACGGAAAGCATTGACTGAACTAAGCCTGTTCTTTAAAGACCTTAGTTGCACTGTGGTTAGAGAGGAAGATATGTTGAGGCGAGAGAAAGATATTCCTCTGATTTTATGCAAATTGGAGAATATATTCCCTCCCGGATTCTTTGACTCTATGGAACACCTTCCGATCCACTTACCATATGAAGCATGTGTTGCGGGTCCAATTCAATATCGTTGGATGTATCCATTTGAAAGGTAAATATTTTTAAGTGTTTAAAAATGTTTGACAATTGTATGCACTAACCATTACTATCCTTTATGTGTATTAAATAAGATTGTATGCATTTAGGTACCTGGACGGTTGAAGAAAAATGTTACAAATACTGCGAAGGTTGAAGGATGTATATGTAATGCGTACTTAGTCGAAGAGACATCAACTTTTTGTTCGCATTACTTTGAGCCTCATGTTCATATGAGAATGAGAAGAGTTCCCCGCAATGACGATGGGGGTGAGGCAGAATACAGTGCAAACATGTTTTCTATATTCAAGTAAGCTTCAAAACCATATATACCTTATTCCATTAAACTTATTACGATACCTTTTTCTGATGAGTTTGCAATTACCAATTTTAGGATATTTATTCAACAAATGAGAGCATATGATCCCAATTTAACGGAGTCAGAAATTGACTTAATACTTGAGAGCTTGCTATCGGGATGATTTTATTCTTACGTAAGCATTATGAATACCCTAATTAATTAAGGATATGGCCTTTAACCAAAATTTTCGTGTGTGTTCATGTTTTCAAATAACTGTTGTTAGGCACAGGAAAACAACAACGTGGATATTCAAATGGTGAAGGATGTTGCTTTTGGCCCATTAAGGACAATCATCACTTACTTAGTATATTTTGTCAATGGGTATAAGTTCCACACTACGGAGCACGGTTCGGGTAAGAAAACTGTGAATAATGGAGTGTGCATAATAGGGTCAAATTAAACTGCCACATTACTTGATTGTTAAGGCCGACTTACGGAGATTATACAGATAGAGTACCCTTCTGTCCCTATTAAACGAATCGTGTTGTTTAAGTGCGATTGGTTTGATCAAACGCCAAATCGTGGTATCCGAGTTCATAAAGACTACAAGCTAGTAAAAATCAATCACAAAAAAAAGTTTAGCAAATATGAACCGTTTGTTTTGGCAGCACAAGCAACACAAGTGCACTATGTTCCATTTCTGAGTTGGCGTCGTGACAAGGTTGACTGGTGGGCTATGTGCAAAGTCAAACCTAGATCAATAATCGATGCACCGATGTAAGATTTGGCTCTCCAAGAGGATGAAATTGAACAACACGGGATTGACAGTGATTTAGATGCGTCGGGGCCTTTAAATGACGCAAATGGTGTTTTTATAAATGTGGATGATGAGGATAATGATGTTGACGCAGAGAATGAAGGGGAATCTAATTGGGCAACAAATTTATAAAAATACTATAGTTGTTGATAAAAAAAATTGTTAGTTAATAATATTAATTTTAAATATTTGTTAATAAATAATATTAATTTTAAATATTTGTTATTAATACTTTTATTTTTTTATATAATTACTAACTGTCCAACCAAACATGACATTGATAATTCAGTTGTAATTATGATGTGACATCCAAACACGCCATGTATTTTAAAATACTGTGTAATTACTAGTAATTACACACTTTAGTAATTACACTATAGTTTCTAAACACACCCTAAAAATTACACAAAATTTTACTATGAATTGCCGATATTACCCCTTACTCTACACATAATTAGTTGGATCCATAATTTCAACCCTGAAAAAACATGCCCAGCACGAGGGATGTTATGGGCCATGTCCGGTTTGGCCCATAAACTATCTTAACCCGCCCTTTAATTTTCGGGTTTAGGGTAAAGAAGTCATGCCCAAAACAAAACACATTCCTTCTTCTTCGACTTTCTCGGCTTCACTTCTTGGTAAATAAAAAAATGTTATTTTTAATTTTTAATTTTTCAAAATTTATGGAGCTCATTGTTTCTTGATTAATTATTCATTTTTTTTTTTTGCTTTTGTTCTATTAAATTGATTTTTATTTATTGGTTGTGATTGACTGTTTTCGTTTGTTAATCCAGATCAAGCATGGCGCAACGTTTGTGCTTTTGATTTTGTTTTTTTTTTTGTGAGATTGGAAGTTCTTTTGGCATACTTAATTTTGTTTTCTTTTTAATTGATTTGTAGTGTTCGGTTGAAATAGTTAAAAGTTTTAGTGATATTGAAAACAAAAAGCATTTCAAGTGTTTTTTTTTTTTTTTAAAGAATGACTTAGAATTGCATTCAAAGATAAAAAAGTGCTTTAATGAATTTTTTTTAGTGCTTTTGTAATTATTAATTGTGGTTTTATGTGTGTTTTTTAGTGTTCAGAATGTAGCTAAAATTTGTTGATATCAGAAAGAACATTTTGAATTTTTTATTTTTTTTGGGTTAAAAAATGACTTATAATATGCATTTTAACTTTAGAATTGGTTTTCAGAGGAGCACTTAGTGTGTGTGTGCTTTTGTAGACAATGCTTTTACTTGAAAGCGATTTTTATTAAGCACTCCCATATGCATGTTTTGTATTGTTTGAATAAATGGAAATTAGAAAGTGATTCAAGACATTGATTTCTTTAATTCATAGATGTGAATTGAATTGGATTTGTTCCTTGTAGTTGTAAAGTTATTGGTCATTTGCTATTACCTTTTGTTGATTGTAGTTCTTTATGATGTCTTTCTTAGCTTATTGTGTTTTTTATTATTCAGATTGTTTCAACTTGAAATTTATATTCAACTTAGTGTTTCTGTCATTTTCTGACATTTATTAATGTACTTCGCAGTTTGATTGAAAAATTACTCCATGATTGCTGTTGTAAACGGAGTCTGACTGTAGTCATCAAGATGGCTTATGAAATAAACGAGCTAAAAAGTAAGGATTATTTTGCATGCTCTTGTGAAAATTTATAATGTTCATGTGCTGGTATATCTTGTGGGTCATCACTTATGTGTGTATAATGTTGCTGTCTTGAAACATAATCATCTTTGTCTCGAATTATTGGCGAATTGATTTCCAAGGACTCCTATTAGTCTGAAGGTCGTTTACTTTAATTGCCCAACCCAACGTGTTTTGTTAAATAATTTGTTTTTGGCATCAATCATTTAAATTGATAAAACTCAATTTTTCTTTTTATTTCTCCTAACTTCCACGTGCATACATGTACTGAAATAAAAAAAAAGGAAATCCAGATAGTATAACACAGACTGAAATAATGAATAAGTAATTGCTTCGACATTCTATTTTTTGCTAGTCTATAGTGAGATGAAATAGTTAGTGCCTATGATGTTGTTCTTGATTTATTAGTGCCTTAAACCATGACTAAGTTTGTATTAAATTCGACGATCTTTATTGTGGGTAACTGTGTCAAAATTAGTAGAACATGCATTAATTAACTATTGGATTGAAGACTTTGCCCTCAGAAAAAAACTTTAAATGTACATTGGAAACCTTATAGTTATACAAAAAGATTGATTCTGTTTTCTTAAATTAAAGTAATAGAAGTTTATTCTTAAACCCCTTACATAAAAAGGAAAGGAGCGTAATATTCACCGCATAATTGTTTATTTTATTATTCATAAATTATATGGAAAAAGGTTACATTTGCTTCCTTATGAACTCATTTGAGTTTGTTGGATGTCGGCTTGTGTCAAGTGGTTTGATGTTTATTTTCATTACACATTTGAATGAAAAAGCTGAATATGCTTCATCATATTGAAAATGTTCCTTTGACTTTCAGTTGATAGTATGAAAAAGCTGAATATGCTTCATCATTTTCATTTATTGAAAATGTTCCTTTGAATTCCCTTGAATCTTCAGGAGAATTTTTTGAAAAAAAAAAAAAGAAAGAAAAACCTTGCCCCATGATGCATTAGAAAAGGCCTTTCCTGTAACCTCATAGGGTATTTCATCTAAAAAGGATGAGGAAATATAAGAACCATCTTTGTCTTCATTGCCCATTCTTTTGATTTGCCTCAAGTGGGCTCAAAGTTTAGTTTTATTAAAATTCTGATTGAAGATGTTGAAAATGTTCCTTTGCATTCAAATTTCCTATTCACTATAAAAAGAGAAAAGAAAAGAAAAAGGTAGAAAATAGAATGGGGTCTTTAATCTTCAAGAGAATTTGCTTGTAAATCATTTGTTACTTTTGGTGTACAGCCATATCTGCTCAAGAGTTAACTCTAGTGACTTATTGACCATCTTTTTTCTCACTTTTCCAATTTTTGGAGGTGTTTTATTTAGGTTAGCCTATTGTTATGGAACCTACTTCAAATACATTTTTTCCTTTAATGTTTAGGGAGATGTCTAAGATGGGTGTGCTAGCTGTATTATTGGTCACATGGTTGGAAAAGAATAAGAGGATGTGTCAGAATAGTGTTATTGAGGAGATCGAAGTTTTATGGTATTGTTGAGGTGGTTTTTCATACTTGACATGCAACAAAATATTGGAGGAATAGAAATTTCATCAGTAAATCAGTTCTTCTGTTGCTGAACTAATTCGGTAAACTGTTGAAATTGCAACCTTTTTCAAATCCCCAAATCAAACTTCACATTATGTGCATCACCTTTTTGAGTTTTCAGAGTCAAGCTCATTACACTAGTGGTGATAACACCAAGGGAGAATCTAGTAGCAACCTTGCATAGCCTTGAAGTTTGTAAAAGATCTCATTCTTGAGAGTGTTTTCATAGGGGTGAAAATTATGGTAAATAATGGAGAAGATGTTATGGTAAGTGTATTTAATAATTCATGTGTTTGGGTCAATGATTATGCTCAACATAATTCGTTTATGGTGATATATAGGCGTTGGCCATACTTTGGCGTTAAAGTAGAGAATTAGAGTTTCAGAACCTATTTTTAGGCTTAGTCTTGCCAGGATTTCATTTAAAAGATGATCTCCTAATTGAAATAATTGTTATTGCAAGATAATTCCTTTAGAAGTAAACTAGTCCTATTAGGATCTTTTCTCTCCTTTATTAAATTCAAAATAAGAGGATTATTTCTAGTAGACTACTTATAGTCCTTAAGAATGATAAAATATTAAAAGGTGTAATTTAATAATTTTGAATTAACGTAATAGAATCATAAATAGGAAGGGATTATAATATGAATATCTTTAAAAGAGAATAATTATTTATTAAATTACATCCTTTCAGATAATGAATATTTATTAGAAATAACCTTCTTATTGGTTTTATAACTAGGAGATTATCTCCTACCAGGATTAGCTATCTTAAAAGAAATTATTGTTTTAAAAATATTTCTTAGGCAGAATACCGAGTGGAATTCTATCAAGTCTAAGGTTGCGCTTTTAGATTTCACTTGTATCTTAATCTCTTCAGATTTAATATATAAGGTTTTTTTTTTTTTTTTTACTTTTGTTTTTCAATTTATCACTTCTTTTTTATCCAAATAAATCTTAATTAATAAAAGTAATATTTTGTAACTTTAATCTAAAATCTGAAGATTTTAGTAATATGTAAATATGTAAATTAGATTACTAAAAATACCCTGATCTCATAACAAATATAAAATTATATGAAATCATTGAATGACATTAAAGTATTGCAAATGTGAAATTAGTTTATTTAGAAAAAAATTTAACAATTAGACCGGCAAAGTTAACAATTAGAATTGGATGATCCGTTGTCAAAGAGCATTTGGTGACAACCGTTGGTGTCAAATCGCCTTTGAATGATCTTTCTATTCATACAAGTTTTAATAGCAATGGAGGTACTATCGGACCAGATCTAACAGGGAAAGACTTGGCTGCAAAATCTTTTCTTCTGCAAATCTGGCCAGACGTCACTCTTATTACTGTTGAAAGTTACAAGAATAGATAGATTATTAACATGATCATTTTGATACCTTTGTTGTTGTTGGATCACTCCAATGATGTTGTTGGTCGACTTTACTAGTCAACAATTTGTGAAAAAATTTAAATTAAAATGATTGATCTTTATATAAAATAATTAGTATTTAGATATTATAATTAATATTACAATAAATTATTATTATTGATAGTTTTGGTTTAAGTTTTACTTGATGATTGATTTTCAAATGTTTATAACATATCAAATAATACATTTATAACGTATTAGATGTTAATGTGTACAAGGTAAATATGTAATATTGTTTCTTAAAAATGTTTTAGGTCATAGAAAGCAAGCAATGTAATAAATTTCTTAAGAAATGGGAAAAAATAAAAACAAAGAAAGTAAATTCTATTAAGTGTTTAGATCTAATAAGTGATATGTGGTATGAAAATCTATTAAGTGAAAAAAACAAACACTCTCTTAAGCCTATGAATAGACATAGGAGAAAGAGCACAAGATTTTTTATTAATTTTTTTTTTGTCACAAAATTAGTGCAAATCAACATGTTGCTATTGCATAATCCTAGTGCAAGTACTTTTTTGCAAGATTAGAGCCCAAATCTATACTATTAGAGTTATCTTGGTAACAAATTCATTTTAAGCCTAATCATTATCGTCACAATAATTGTCGCATCTCACATTGCTAGTGAATGAAAAAGTCTAAGCCAGTTTATAAACCTTAAGGTGAGCTTGGGTCTCCTCTATCAATTAGTGGATGTGTTTTGGGCAAGGACGGTTGCATGAGGTCTAAAAACAAATCCGTGCAGGCTAGGTCCAAAGCAGACAATATCTACTTGGTTGGGTTTGAACTATTCCAATTGAGAGGTTTGAGTCCAAACCCAACTGAGTAGATATTGTCTGTTTTGGGTCTAGCCCGCACGGTTTTGCTTTTGGGTTTCACACAAGTGTTTTTCACCTAAAACACACTTACTTGGGGACCTAAGTCTTATAAACTAGCCATAATTTTCATTTCCTAGCGATGTTTGGTATGACAATAACCAACTTACTTTGAACAACTATTGGAGACACTTTTGAGTACACCTTCTCAATTATTTATTATGTTCTTCACTCTTACACTAAAGTTCTAGGTATGAGTTCTTTGTCAATGTTTATATTTTGAAAGATCGAAGATCCTGCAAGGTTGTAACATGGACTTCCCTTAGTACATTGACTTTGAAAAGTTGCGAACTTGACTCTTAAAACTCAAAGATGTGAAGAATGCTATGGCGAAGTTATATTTTCAAGGTTCAACAGCAATAGGAGTTCGAACAGTGGAGGGAAGCATTGTAGCGAATGTAAAAAGAAAATCTGATTCGCTAAGGTAAATGTTTGTCCTTCTAATGTTTTGTCATGTGTTAAGCATGAAAAAGTCACTTCAACAAGAATAGAGTTTATTTCTTGGCATCATTATGGGTATAAATAAAAGAAGTTATAAGATACTATCTTTTTTGTATATTTTTTGTACTTTGGAAGTTTGTTTATCAGTGATAGAATGATTCTTGTTTTAGATTATTTCATTTTAGTCTTGAACCTTGTTGAAGTATATATTAGGAATAGGATTATTTTCATTCATTGTATCCACTCTATATTAGGTTAGGATCAAAGCTATTAAGAATTAGATTAGTTATAATAGGAATGTAATAATTTACTTCCTAGATTACTCTTGTGTTCTTGCTATATAGTCATTGTAAGTTTCATTGTAAATCATCAAGTAAATAAGAAAGTATTTCTTTACATTTCACATGGTATCAGAGCCTCCTCTGAAACTTTTGAAATTTTCCTCTTTTTTTTCTGGCGAGTAGTTCTCTTTCCGACGAACGTTTTCCAGTGACATTCAGGCCAGATCTCTCCGGTATTATTTTCGAGATCTTTTCTCACCAGCCTGATCGTCATCTCCTCACCGGAAAAACCCAAGCAGTGTTGTCGTCACTCGCCTCCGCACGCGCCGCCACGTGCCACTCGTGCAGTTGATAGCTTCCGCTTCGATCTCCCTTTTCCGGCCACCGTGGGATCTCACCGTCGACATCAATTGACTCAGACGACGGCGGCGATCAAACCCCACAAAACCTCTTTTCTGATCGCCGTCGAACGCGCTCGCACACGCCATTCGTCTTTCCGGTTGCCTCATCACCGATCTGTTTCTTCGGCGTGCGTGCCATCTCACCGCCACTACATATCCTTTTAAACGACGATGACGAGTCAACTCGTGGAGTTTTGTCACCGTCTAACGTCATTTCTGCTGAAAGCAGCAGCATCTGACGTCATCACCGTCGTCAGCACAATCACCTGTCACCGAAAATCTTCTGGTTTGATCTCTCCTCACTGATCTGTGATTATCTTCCTTATTGTTGGTTGTGATTGTTGTGTTTACTTGTGAGAATATTATGGAGCCAAGTAGTTCAAAGTCAGGGAGTTTTTCTTTTTTGTCACTACCCACAATCACTACTGATAAATTGATAGGCACTCCAAATTATACCTCTTGGGTTGCATCAGTTGAGTTATGGTGTATGAGTCAAGGACTGAAGGACCATTTGACAACTAAGGATAAGGATATTGAGACAGATAAGTCTGCTTGGGAGAAAAATGATGCTTTTTTGTGTAGTATGTTATGGCAGACTATAGATGTTCAACTGCACCCTATTTTTAAGACATATAGAACTTGTTTCGAGATATGGAGTCATGCTAAGTTATTATATACTAATGATATTCAATGTTTATACTCTGATGTCTCCAACCTTGTCAATCTCAAACAACAGGGTTTGAGTATGCCAGAGTATCTCGGTCGATTAACCGCTCTCAAATCTGAATTTAATATGTTACTGCCTGCTGGTAATTCCGCTGCAGAAGAACTGAATCAAAGAGACAAGGTCTTCATGGTCCTTGCTTTAGCCAGTTTGAGTCCTGATCATACATCTGTACGCAACCAAATTTTGGCCAGTGCTACAATTCTGTCTCTCAATGATGTGTTTGCTCGTCTACTTCGAGTTTCTTCTCCCAGTATCATTTCTAGCCCTTTAAGTATTGATTCCTCTGCATTGGTCTCTCAATCTGTTGTCAGAGGGGAGCACGGTGACCATGGTGGTCGGGGGGCAGTCAACCCAAATGCAGTTATTGTCATCGGTGGGGTCATGTTAAAGAGAAATGTTATAAGCTAGATGGACGTCTTCCCCGTACTGCTAATATGGCTTATTCTGATTTCTCAGAGTCATCAGTCGGACACAATCCACCATCATTGACTCTTACAGGCACCGATTATGAGGAGCATCTCAAGTATCAAGCCAATAAACAGTCTTCATCAACCATTGCTTCTGTTGTTCAATCGGGTAATTCAGTTGCCGACCTCTCTCAGTCTTCTTCTTCGGGACCCTGGGTCCTTGACTTTGGAGCTACAGACCACATTTCTGGTAACCCTCGTCTACTCTCTCATTTTACTAGTACTACATCCATGCCTCCTGTTACTTTAGCCGATGGGTCTCAGTGTGTTGTCCAAGCTGTAGGAAAGGCCACTCCTTTACCCACTTTACCTTTAGACTTATCATTTTTATTTCCTATTGTCCGTTTAATCTTATGTCAGTCAGTAAACTAACTCAATCCTTAAATTGCTCTATTACATTTTATGCTAACTCATTTGTTATACAGGACCGCCACACGGGACGGATGATTGGTGCAGGACGTGAGTCACAGGGCCTCTATTACCTGCCTTCCATCAGTTGCAACGTGTCTGCATCTTCCACCCTTCATCGTAACCGTCTAGGACATCACAGTGTTAACAAGCTTCAAAAGATGGTTCCAAGTCTTTCTAATTTATCGTCTTTTCATTGTGAGTCATGTCAACTTGGGAAACACTCTCGAAGTTCCTTTCCCCATCGTGTAAATAAACGGGCTGTGTCCCTCTTTGAAGTAGTTCATTCTGATGTATGGGGTCCGTGTCGAGTCGTGTCCCATTTGGATTTTCAATATTTTGTTACTTTTATTGACGATTATTCCAGATGCACATGGATATTTCTAATGAAACATCGTTTCGAATTGTTTTCCATTTTTGAATCCTTTTGTGCTGAAGTTAAAACCCAATTTAACACTGTCACTCGTATATTGCGTAGTGATAATGCTTGTGAGTACCTATCAACCAAATTTACTAAATTCATGTCTTCTCAGGGAATTCTCCATCAAACTTCTTGTGCTTATACCCCCCCAACAAAATGGGGTTGTCGAACGCAAAAATAGACACCTTATTGAAACCGCTCGGACATTACTATTACACAATCAGGTTCCATCTAGTTTTTGGGCTGTGCTGTTCTCACTTTATGTTATTTAATTAATAGAATGTCTTCCTCTGTCTTACAAAATGCGGTACCTCATTCTATTTTATTTCCTAATCAGTCTTTATTTCCTCTTCCGCCACGTGTGTTTGGGTGTATATGTTTTGTTCACACGTTTTCTCCTAGTCAGGATAAGTTGTTTGCTAGGGCCACCAAGTGTATTTTCCTAGGCTACTCACGTCATCAAAAAGAGTATAAATGCTACTCACCGTCCACACATAAATACTTTATCTCTGCCGATGTTACGTTTTTTGAGTCTTCTCATTTCTTTTCTTCCTCCTCATCATAATGTGAGTCTATTACCACAGTCCTTCTTGTACCTTATTTCTTTGATCCATCTCTTTCTCCTGGTCTTGACTCATCACCTCCACAATCTCCTCCTTCTGGAGTTGATACCATTTTTCCTCTTACAGATACAGACACTGTTACTGATGGTCTGCAGACTTCAACACCTGTTGACACACAGCCTGCCCCAGATGTCCCCCCTGTCGCGATCTTGCCTCCTGTTGATCAGTTTCCTATTGCCATTTGAAAAGGATGCGCTCCACTCGCAACCCTCATCCCATTTACAATTTCGTCAGCTATCATAGATTGTCTTCACCCTTTTATGCTTTCGTATCTACATTGTCCTCTGTGTCTGTTCCATCTTCTGTTCCTAAGGCTTTGTCTGATCTCGGTTGGAAACAAGCGATGGTTGAAGAGATGACTGCTCTCCACGATAACCATGCTTGGGACTTAGTGTCATTACCCCCAAGTCATTCCACTGTTAGTTGTCGTTGGATCTATACAGTTAAGACTGGACCCGATGGTACCGTTGATCGTCTCAAAGCTCGGTTAGTTGCAAAGGGCTATACTCAGGTCTATGGTTTGGATTATGGTGACACATTTTCTCTTGTTGCCAAGATGTCCTTCGTCTGATTGTTTCTTTCGATGGCTGCCATTCGTCATTGGCCACTTTATCAGTTGGACATTAAAAATGCTTTTTTGGATGGTAACCTCGAAGAAGATATTTATATGGAGCAACCGCCTGGTTTTGTTGCTCAAGGGGAGTCTGGATTAGTTTGTAAACTTCGACAATCACTTTATGGCCTCAAACAGTCTCCACACGCTTGGTTCGGTCGATTTAGCACGGTTATTCAGGAATTTGGCATGACTCGAAGTGACTCTGATCATTCTGTTTTTTACAAGCATACATCATAAGGGAAGTGTATCTATCTGGTTGTTTATGTTGAAGACATCGTTCTGACCGGTGATGATCAAGAGGGTATTAATCAGCTCAAAAAGCATCTTTTCACTCATTTTCAGACCAAAGACTTGGGACTACTCAAGTACTTTCTTGGCATAGAAGTAGCTCAGTCTAAGTCCGGTATAGTCATATCTCAAAGGAAATACGCTTTGGACATCTTGGAAGAAACAGGAATGTTGGATTGTAAACCTATTGACTCTCCCATGGATCCTAATATTAAACTTGTACCAGGACAGGGGGAACCTCTTGCAGATCCTGGGAGATATCGGAAGTTGGTAGGAAAACTCAACTATCTCACTATCACGAGACCAGACATTTCCTTTTAAGTTAGTGTAGTCAGCCAGTTCCTACATTCTCCATGTGAATCTCATTGGGGCAGTTACTCGAATGACCTCTGTCTTCATACAATAATCCTTTGCCCGGTGTTGACTTGATATACCTTAGGATACTGTATTCTTGTTGGTGGCAATTTAGACTCATGGAAAAGCAAAAAACAAACTGTTGTCGCTCGGTCAAGTGCAGAAGCCGAATATCGAGCAATGGCTGGAACTACGTGTGAACTAGTTTGGTTGAAACAACTTATCCAAGAGCTGAAATTTACAAAAGTACTGCAAATGAAGCTACTCTGTGACAATCAAGCAACTCTCCATATTGCCTCCAATCCAGTTTTTTATGAGAGGGCTAAACATATAGAGATTGATTGTCATTTCTTTTGTGAAAAAGTCATGTTTGGTTGTATTACCACTAGTCATGTCAGCTCAAATGATCAATTTGCAGAGATATTCACTAAGTCACTCAGGGGATCTCGTATTGATTTTATTTGTAACAAGCTTGGTGCATATGACTTATATGCTCCAGCTTGAGGGGGAGTGTTGAAGTATGTATTAGGAATATGATTATTTTCATTCATTGTATCCACTCTATATTAGGTTAGGATCAAAGCTATTAAGAATTAGATCAGTTATAATAGGAATGTAATAATTTGCTACATAGATTAGTCTTGTGTTCTTGCTATAAATTCATTGTAAGTTTCATTGTAAATCATCAAGTAACTAAGAAAGTATTTCTTCACATTTCACATGTTCAACATTTGTCCATTATTTGTGCCAGGGTATTATCATCAAGAAGACACTTTTTTTTAAAGGACACAAGTTTCATATGTAAATTTCAGAAAAAGGAAAAATCAGTGCTTCTCTCACTTGTTTTTCATATTTTCTACTGAAAAGGTTTTCAAAGTATTAGTTTCGGAATTTGTTGTCTGAAAGCATCTGTTGTTCTCAACATCATTTCACTAGTGCAATTAGAATTTGATTTGTATCTCAGAAATTTTGTCTTTCATTTGCAGAGGTTGGATTGGGTCTCATTGGTTTTGGCATCGTTTTCACATTTCTTTCTGTAATTCTTTTCTTTGATAAGGGATTGCTTGCTCTAGGGAATGTAAGGCTCTTTCTCTCTAACTACGAATTTTTGTAATTTAGATCATTGGAAAAGCCTATAAAACTAACTATAAATCTATAATCAGATATTTTGGTTAACAGGGGTGTCCCTTTTGCTTGGTTGGCAGTCTACTTGGAAGCTCTTTGCTAGTAACTACAAGGTATCACATTGGCAGATTTCATGCTAAATCCATTGGGATAGTTAATTATTTTCCTTTTCTTTTTTGCTTTTTCCTTTTGAGGTAGAAACTCATTTAAGTTAGATCTTTGTAAAAGAGTTAAGGCGTAAAGCAAAACCAAAGGTGGCACAGGAACTAATTACGCAATGTTGGGAAACAAGTCTCCCGGGCAGCTACCCCCTTGCCAATACAAATGAATAGACCACCCTGGACAAGTGCAGTGTCCAGTGGCAAACTAAGCATTTCTGTTGGCTACCCCTGGTAAAAACCTAGTAGCCTGGACTATCTAGCTAATATCAGAACAATATTTATATCTTGTGACCATGGGTATTAATTGTGCTGTCCTTGGACATGGAGGCGCTAAGGATCCTGGAACCAAGTGACATTTCTAAGAAGGCATGCTGAGGAATTTTAATTCAAGTACATTGCCGAATTAAAAAATAATATGCACATTAATAGAAGCTAAACAAGAGAACTCTTGTATTTTGAGTATAATTATAGTTGACGAAACAAGAGAGCATAATGCTTCCAAAATTATGCTTCTGCCCTGCTTCACTGTAACAGAACTTGCCCCACCAAAATCGTATTCTCTTTTCATTTGTGTGAAGTCTTCGGCATTGCCGACCCACTGAAGAGAGTGTTATTACAAAGTAACTCGTTCATGGGAAATATATTGACAGTTGTTGTCTAAGTTGGTTACAGTAGCTGCCGCATTATTCTTTTACAGTGGATCAAGCCTCATTTCTACCTTTGATCTGCATATTTGAGTGTTAAGACACCAAAAGATAATGCCTGAGAATGGTGTCATTTAAAAGTTAGATACATTTGGTGTGGAGACATGCTATAGTTCATTGTTGTTCCTTCTTCTGCAGGGTACTGGTTGCTTTGTTCTTGGACTCTTTTTCTTATTTGTACGATGGCCACTAGTTGGAATAATCTTGGAAATCTATGGTTGCATTGCTCTCTTTGGGTTAGATCCTTTCCCGATCATAAACATTGAACTGGATTAATGTACTTGTGCTGCTAATTTTTTTTTTTGACTTTGATGTCTTGTTGCAGTGGGTTTTGGCCAACTGTGAGGGTTTTCCTCTACCAGATTCCAGTTGTTGGATGGATCATTCAGTATCCTCCCATGGTAAGTTACATTTGTTATCTCTCAGCCAAAAACTTAAGCTTCTAGGTTATGCCTCGATAGTAATATACAAGCTCTAACACACCTTTTGAAGTGCAATGCATTCGGATCCAATACAATCATGAGAATACATACATTTTATTACAACAACATAGGACCCTTTGATTGACCTACTCTGGCACTGAGTTAAGTTATTGCACAAAAAAGTTTGAGTTGTTAAAGTGGTTAGATAGTGGTTCAACAATTAACGATCGATTTATGTTAGTTTTCTTGAAACATGAAAAAAATTACATGACATCCTATTTCATTACTGTTTGAAGCCTTGATGTTTCATATGTATGCACTATGCCCATATGTTGACTAACTCCCAAAGATGAACATATTTGTCCATGCAGACAGAAATTTAGTTGGGAAAAGTACTTAAAAGACTTTCAATTGAGGAAGATGTATATGTATTTTATGTTGGTTGCTCTGCCTCCTGATGAAAACCAAGTATTTGAGAATACAAAATATTTCACCAACTACTAGCTTGTTTCTACTTTTAATTTCGGTTGCTATAGAAGTATTTTACCTTCTAAAAAATTCTTTAAGAGAATGAAAAATAGGTAGAATCAGTTTTTGTCATGTCATTATCTAGAAAATCAGTTGAAGTTGATTTCAGCTAATGGTTATCGAAATTTTCATAGAAATTTTCACCATCTTTTATTAATGTAGTTTATGATATTTCTTCATTGCAACTGCCAATGAACTCATCATATTATTATTGTTGTTGTTTTTGTACCATGAAACAACTGTATGCTTAGGTATCAGATCATAAAAATTCTGGTGATAGTTCAAGTACTTATACTATGCTATTTGTGAATACTTCAGTTTCTTAATCGTCTGAAAGGAGCCTAAAATAGGACACCTGCCTGGATTTGAGCTGATCAAGTTATTTCCCTGTAGGGAACAAGGTGATTTACAAACATACCAAGCTCTTTTCTTACAGTTGAACAATTTATCCTCCTATTATCGAGGTTCGCCACCATAACTGATGTTATCGAGGAGAATAATTGTTTTGCATGTCAATTACTTAAAACTAGTGTTAAAGCCCGCTCATTACATAAGTATGTTTATACAATTTTTTTTTTAAATTATTATTGTTACGACCGCTAATTCAATGATTTAACTTTCATCATTTTGTGTCTTCCAACCTTCTATGAATAATAAGTATATTAAAAAATAAAAAATGTAAGTTATAATTAGTAAAAATAAAATAAAATAATAATTTTATTGCAAAGAAATACAGTGAAGAATAATGAAAATTATACGAAAAGCTAAAAGGTTGATGTGCGGATATCGTTGTCTTTAAGGATATTTGAGTCTTTTACGATTATCAAAACTTAAATAATCAGTGTAGTATAGAAACGTTTTGATTGTCCCTTTCAGGATACAACAGTCTAATAGTTTCATTGTTTGGTTGACGACAACTCTATACAAATTGTTCAATCCAAGATTCTACAAAAAGAACACATTTTTCTAATTAATATTTTCTTTAAATAGAATAGAAGAAGATAAAAAAAAATGTGTGATGAATGAATATAAGAAACATTTATATATAATTCTTCACATACTCCACTTTTTTATATTCATAACTCATCATTTAATTCAATTAAAATCACAATAAACCACCTCAAATTCAATAACTTAACTCTCATCATCTTTAATCTTCTAACCTTCCATCTTTCATCTTTCAACATTTTATCTTTTATCTTCCAACCATCAACAAAACATGTTCTTAATAATACAAAATAGTATAAATCAATAACATGCAGACACTTACAACAATTATAGAGCGTTTGAAATCTTACGTGATGCTCAAATAACAAGTGATTCAGGATTATATATATATATATAGACAGGTGTCCTTGGATTGAAGGGATTAACCTGCGAAAGATTACAACTACAAAATGAAGTTCCCCAGTAATACATCTGCTCTTTTAAGGTAAATTGCAGATGTTGTATCCAGATAGATATGAGCTTTGTTGTTGGGTTGAGTGGCAGTTCTCCTATTGACCTTAATGTTTTTTTGTTTTTTTTTTTTAAGGATTTGTTGGCCTTGATTATAATTTTGCTACTGAATTAATATGATTAACTATACTATATAAAAGTTAATGTCTCAAAGTTATACGGTGACAATTTAATCAACAATTCTACATACATGATGAAAAGATGGGCTGTATGTATCCCTATGAATGTTTTCAACATCAATAATGCTACGGACATTGATTAATGACACCAAATTTATGTACCGACTTACGTGAGATGCGTTTACGTTGCACACTATAACACGTCTTCTGTGAATGAACGATCATCCAATAGCTATGAACACCTGTTCATATTTGACGACCATCCATATATCTGGATTCAATATGGACTGAAAATAACAATGAACTCTCGTTCATATTATATGGACGGGGGTCCATTTCTTATGGATGGGTGCCCACTTCGAATTGACATCCGTCCATAATGAAATAAGAATAGACACCCACCTGTTCTTAAGGCTTACTGTTTTTTCTTTTTGTAATATGTGAATGGGATATGTTGCATATGAATTGTCGTCCGTCGTTAAAGGCTTGGTGCATATGTGAATATGGGATACGTAGCATATCTGATGCATCAGGCATTTTGTCACAGAATATGGAAAGAGCTGCTTTTTATAGAGTGCAAGAAATAAAGAAATTCAGTAACAAAGACTAGAAAAATTAAAGAGAAACAAAAACTTAAAGATTAATGATTACTTATTGCAACTGCATTAGTGATCAACTTTTGAGCCTTCTGAGATCTCGAGCTCAAACCAAATGGATGTCATGTAAGTCTATTGTTATTTTGGGTCCACATTTGTGGACGGTTGTCCATTACAAATGGACAGGTGTCTATAATTATTGGACGGTCGTTTATTCAAGGAAGAAGTGTCCAACATGGACGCGTCTGACTTAGATACCACATAAGTCGATACATAAATTTTGTATCATTAATCGGTATCTGTAACATTATTGTTTCAATGTATCAATTTTAAGTATATCCGATTAACATAAGAAATTAAATCTCTTAGATTCCAAAAAATAAAATCTCACAGAGCTAAGCTAATACAAATTTAATAAACTAATTACTAATAAGTGTCATTGAATAATTTTTTTTTTTATTCTCTTTTTGTTAAAAGTTGAAGGAGAAAGTTCTTTTCTTGAAATTTATTTTATAATGTCAAGTAACTAATGTTTCATAATAAAGTTTATAATGTTATTCATTTTAGTGTTTTAATAACCAACTTGGGGCTAAACTTGGCAAAGTGGCCGGGGTCCTGGGTTGACCGGTTTGATTGGCACGTCAAACCGATGTCCAAAAGTTTAAAATCTAGCAAAAACACTCTGAGAATTACATATAAGTCCTTATAGGTTTGAAATCCTACAAAAAAACCCCAAATACCACTACCGACATTGACAACCTAGGCCAAATAGGGTCTATTTTTAGCAACGACAACACTCCTAATCACCATGAAAACGCTCCCCTTAGCCTCCTGATTGAAACCCATCTCACCCTTCCCCCGTTCACTATGTCGATCGCCGGCAACAACCCAACGTTTTTGGCCAAGTTTTCGAACTTTTCTTTGTCTTTTCACTCATCGGAAATCACTCCCTTCGCCACCTTTGAACTCATCGACACTCCCTCTACAAAAACCCCATCATCCCTACCGTCGAATGCTCGTCGATGGTTGTCTCTAATTCTAGGGTTTAGGATGAACAGTGAAATTGGTAACCCAGCCCGATGAAGGCCCCGGGTCCCGATTGAACCTGTTGAATCGGCCTGGCTGGGCTGGGTTTAAAAACACGTATTCATTTCAAATAATTTCTTATAACTTCACTTTTTTAATTTGGGAATATTTCTAAATCCCTGAACTATATGGATATTGATAAACTCCCTTGGGGTTTAGGAAATGGCTCTTGACCCTCTAATGTTAGTCAAACGTTAAGACTTTTTCATTAAGTCAACAACGATAGCAAAAGAGTAATTGTTTATGGATAACATTAAAAAACTTAAACCAAATATCGTTTAAGATCCTAAAATAAAAAAATAAAAAAAAAACAAATTTGTTGCCTCTTCTTATAACAGAAGACGAAATGTATTTTGTTTCTCACTGATTCTTATGTTGAAGACGAAATCGTTTTCGTCACTTATTCTTAGAATAAGAGGATGAAAGAAATTTAGTTACTTCTTCTCACAGTATGAGACACATTTTTTGTCTTCCATTTTATAATTAGGCGATGAAACACATTTCATTCCCTATAATTGTGGTGTTTGAAATAAACCCAGATGAAATGCATTTCATTAGCTATAGTTGTGGTATTTGAAATAAACCCAAAAAAATAGCAACGAAATGTACCTGGTCACCTTTTACTATTGTAAAATGTTACATTAGTAGAAGAAGTGATGAAATATTTTTAATCTCCTATTCTCACAATACAGAAGTGACGAAAGTTTTATCACCAAATCATATGTATCAGTGACAACAATAACTTGCTGGTAATGAATTCTGTTGGTGACAAAATCACGTTTTGTGGCAAAGATACTCACCCAAAAATGTTAGATTTCCTTAGTGTATGGATTTAAGATCTGGTTTAGTTATTGAATATTTAAATCGTGATATGAAACTTGTTAATAAATTTAAGGAAGTTGATTAATTGAGCTAGTTAGATATATTAATGAAATTAGTTTATTAATGGTTTTATTTGATGAAACCTTGAATAAAAGTATGGTCTTGAAAAACACACACACATATTCACTATCTTCAAGTTTATAATTTTCTTGCTTTTTTTTTTTTTTTTTTCAACTCACAACTTCTAAACATATGAACAATGTTCAAAAATCCGGACTGGACTGGCCAATCCAATCGGTCTAACCGGGTTTCAGTGGCTTCACCAGTTTAAAAGGGGGTAAAAACTGCTACCAGCAATTAAGCCAGATTGGACCGTGGTTGGACTAGCGGAACAGTGTCGAACTGCCAATCCAACCAGACTGGATGAGAAACCAGTTCAATTAACTTTAACCCTCATGTTTTGTTTTATTTCCTTCATTTTTGCGATTGCGATTGAATTTGGATATTGGGTTCTTCACTTCTTCTTCATTCTGACCTGCCGTTTTGGGTTTCACTTTCATCTCTATCTCTAATATCTAATTCTCTATCTCTAATCTTCATAATTCATATTATATAATCATACATCTCATTTGCGAATTGAGATTTTGCTTTGCCTTGTTGATCAATCGAGTGCCGTTCGTGATCAAGATTCAAGAAGTTTCGAATCTGTCTTTGAGTTCTAAGAGGTATTTTGTTTCCATGGTTTTATACTTATATTGTTTCCCTCACTCTTGTTTACATTCAGAGCTCCATTGCTTTTTACATTCTAAATAATCACATATTCGTGCTAATGAGAATGACCAGAAAAGAAAATTTGATCTTTGCATTTCATTGAACAAAGAACACTCAACACTGCCTTATAAGTTATAACATCATATTGCAGGTGGGAGGGTTTAGGGTTTCTTCATTTATTGTGGATTACAACTTCCACAATGTCGGGTGAAGTTTTGACTTCTCTGGGTTTTTTTTTTTGGGAGCTTCTCTCGAGAATTTTTATGTTTGAACTTTGATATTGATTTGGTCTTGTATCTTGGATTTTTATTTGGGTTTTTATTATTCTATTTTTATATACTTTGATCTTTGTAGTTTGTATATATATGTGTTTTTTTTTTGTTTAATATTGATTGTTGAATATGGAATTTTAATTGGGAGAAAATTCCAAAGAGAAAAACAAAAAGGAAAGATGTTAAAGGGTATTATGGTGGATTAATATATGATATTTTGTTTTGTAATTTTGTATGGTAGATGGATGGTTTAATGGGTAGAATGTATGTAGAATGTAATGTATATTTGTATTTGTAAATTGATGTTATTACTTATTAACATATTATTATTGTTGTATGTCTTTTAATTATTTTTTTCCATTTTGTTAAAAATTAGGAGTTTAATCTTGTTGATGTCATCATGCTGACGTCATCGTGATGATATGATGATGTCATCATGTTGAGGTCACCAGTCAGACTGAGCGGTTGGACCGATCAAACCGATAGGACCGGTGACTGGGACTTTGACCGGGTCAACTCCCAGTTCGGGTTTCTGAACCTTGCTTATGAAGTGGCTTGAATCCACCAACTTTGAAAATCAAATCTCCGTACATGTTTGCTTATTGCATATTGCATGTTAAATACTATTTGTCATTGTGTATTCCTTATTGGTTTCATTGTCCACAAAGCATGTTGAATGCTAAATATTGCAATTTGAACGTTGCAATAATGCATGTTAATGTGACCTAGCTCGCTAACAATATCGAACAATGTTTATAAAGTACAATACTATCAGGCGATAATGTATTTCACTCTGTTCTATGCAGTTATCATTCTAGTTCATTACTTAACACATTGGGCCCAATTAGCCTTTGTCAAGTATTGAATAGCCTTGTGTGACACCTCAAGCATTCCATCAAACACACGGTGGGCGTCACCCCAACATACATTTTAGAACTCTCTTGAGTTCTCTACACACTTGTATTAAATGTGGTATTTGGTAGATAGTAGTTGGTAGATAGCATTTATAGATGGTAGTTGGAAGGTGGGAGTTAGCAAATCTCCACCGTCCATTGTAAGCTAGGACAACTATAAAAGGGGGAGGCATTTGGCCAAACCATCCAAGAATTGTAATCTTCTCTTGAGCAATAAGAGTGTTCTCTTCTTAGCATCTCCTGTGAGTTTGAATGAGTGTTCTCATATTCTCAAAGCTAGTAAGCTTGAGTGAACAAGACTGACTTAGGGCAATCGACGGGGAATTGGCGCCTAAGGTCGCACGATCTCGAAAGGAAATAGTCGGGTCGCGACACTTGGAATATCTTGAGTCGAAGTTTCTTGGAATAACTCTTTAGTTAATTGGACCATTTTAGGGTTTATAATTAGACTTTATTTACAAAAAAAATGAGGATCAACAAACTTTCAATACTGTTGTGCGAGGTGACTTAGCTCAACTCGCCAAAAAGGATGAGCTCGCCGTGGTCAAATATAGTGCGATGACAACTACGTAGTTTTGAAGACATTATCTGATTTCAAGCTACGGGATAATGCACAACTCCTACATTCTCGCAATGGGATAAATTATCATATAAAGTAAAGAAGTTCACTTCTAATGCAACTCTATGGCAAGAGATTCACATCCATTCAAACTGTCTTTTGCTAGAGTTTCAATTCAATATAACTTAGAAATACCATTCCTATCACAACTATGTATGATGACTATACTACAAATATCCCCTGTAACCTAGAGAAAGGGGTACATTTTACATACTACTGCAAACATAGAGATAGATTAATTATCTTATTATTGTATACAAAGCCTTAATAAGATATTAGAGGATGTAGGCTTGCGAATTAACAAGCTGAACATCTTTAAAATCTCTTTTTGTGTTCTTGCGTTACATTAGTTCTCACTCAATTTGTCGTTCTTTATTCATTCTTGTTGATTACTCGTAATCACGCGTCCATCCAATCTGGTTCCAATAGGGTCAATCAGGTTTCTCTGGTTGGTGCGAATATTCGTATCAATATTTTGGCACTAGAAAGAGAACCATCTAAGTTTTCTTGACAAGACAAGATGGTATGAACCAGAAACACCAAGAATGTAGAAGATCAAAATAATTAGGGAGTAAATGGCCAGGCTGGTGTCAATATTCAAGCGACAGATCAGAATAACCAGTAGGTGATTCTAGTTCCACCGATTATCAACCAACTGAAGGCAGACACTCCCTATCCTAATAACGCTCAGGTTATGGATCTACTGAAAGATCTTACTCAAGCCGTTCAGAACCTCCAACATGATGTGAACAACATGAGAATTGAGTCTTAGGTAAATAGCCAACGCTCAAATAAATTGATATCACAGTGGACGCTAAGCTGGGAGTTGAAAAAGGCTAGTGATGATAGTTCACCATCAAGACAACGGAGCATATACTTTCAGGTAAAAGTGCCAAGGTAGGAAGGAGCCAATCAATTTTTTCCAAGAAGACATTCAGGAAAGAACCAATGCCGTAACATGAACATAATGGTTACAAAAACTTCCAATTGGCCTTTAATCTACAACAACGAGAGGGGCATGAGCCGAAGAGACATGAGGTAAGGTGAGACAGGCTCTTAGAATAGTTAACTCAGAGCGAAATGACCAAGATAACACTTCGGATTGAACGTATCGCCCAAGCGTAACTTTATCCGAAGCCAACGGGCCTAGCAAAACAACTGATTTACGGACATATTTAAGCTCGAGGTGTCATGATATGCAAACTTATATTGATGCGATAAAAGCCAATCAACTCGTAGTTAGAGATAGGCAATGATGAACATGTAAGGTTTATTTTTTTGTCAACTTATGAATTAATATTTGTTTATGGGTTTAAAGCACAATCTTTGTTCTATGTTTTGTGTTTACTCAAATGTGAGCGCATCGTGCCTTGATGTGCACACATCTAGAGTAACGGTTTTTGTACATGTGTCCCTTCTCACTTTTTTACTTTTTAGATAGTTTTATCTTTCTTATCAACCAAGTAAAGTCTAATGAGTGTCACTTTATAGGTGTCATTCTCACACATAGTGGTCCTGCAAAAGGATGATTTTTTCAGATATGGTTGTTGAAAAAGTGAAGGACACTTGTCTCTTTGTGATTCCTTTTGCAAGGACTATATAAACCCATCTTCTTCTTCCTCGCATCCTTGAGCCTGAATATTCCTTTTTTATATTAGTGCTCTGAAATTTTCAAAGAGTTTATTCTCTTCTTATCAGGTTCCTTTTTGTGGGTTTCATGTTTGTGATTTAATATATCATCATCATCTTTGGTATTTGTGTTCAAGGAACGTGGTTCCCTTGAGAGAAGCTTGAAGAAATCTCAAGCTGATTTTGAGCTGAAGGCATTCTTCACGTTGGAGATGAAGAGTTGTTCAAACGAGGTTTGGGCTGAAGACATTCTTCACGATGAAGATGAAGTGTTGTACTAAATGTTCAGGAGTGTTCATGGATGAAAACAAGCAGTGGTGAATTTAGCTCAACCAAAGAGTGAAAAGTGAATCGTTGTGTTTAACAAGGAGTGTTATTCAACTTTAGCTTATCTTTATATTTGTAATTGAACATTAAGAGTTTGATTATAGTGGATTTGCTTCTCTGGACGTGGTCCCATGGATGTAGGCTGTTTAGTTGAACCATGTATATCGCTTGAGTGCTTTACATTACGTTGATACATGGTTAACCTATGATGATGATGAACACCCATAACCCACTTGCTAAAATGAACCCATTCCACATAAGTGTTTAACCAATTTATTAAAAATTGATAAGCAAGCCGTATAAACACTTTTTCATTTGGTATCAGAGCTAGAACTGATAAGTTACTTCAGTAGGTTGTTCATTTTTGCTTGTGTTTTGGGTGATTTTTCCTTTGGTGTTCAGATCTGATTTATTTTATTTCAACTGTATCTGATCTATTTTGTGCCCACATTGCGTGTTGTTGTGCTCACATCTACTGTCTGTGAACATGAATTTTTTTAATAAAGGAGGCTCAACTCATAGACCACCTATGTTAGGAGGACCAAATTATCCATACTGGAAACCTATGATGCGTGCATTTTTTAAATCTCTTGATGAGGGAGTCTGGATCTCAATTGTTCATGGTTGGAAAGTTCCTATGATTGATGAGAATGATGAGTCAAAGCCTAAACCAATAAATGAATGGACTAAGGATGAACTTGAGCTTGCTAACTTTAATTCTAAAGCCATTCATGCCATCTTTAATGTTGTGTCTGTCAATCAAATGAAAATCATTGCAAATTGTGAAATTGCCAAAGATGCATGGGACAAACTTCAAATAAAAAAAATGAAGAAACTGATATTGTCAAGAAAACTAGGCTTAGGAGACTTGTTACAGATTTTGAAAATCTTGTGATGCATGAAGATGAAACAATTACTGATTTTCATAGTAGAACATGTGATTTTTCAAATGAATGTTTTGCTCTTGGTAAAGTCTATTCTAACGTTGAGCTTGTCAGGAAGGTCTTGTGCTCATTGCCTAGAAGGTTTCTTGCAAAAGTAACCTTAATTGAAGAATGTAGAGATATGGATGATATGGAACTTGATGAGTTGATTGGATCACTTTAGACCTACGAACTTAATCTGAAAAGGTGGGAAAAGCAAAAATCAGGTAGTGGACTTGCCCTCAAACATGATGTTGATTTAGTTGAACTTGAAAATGTGGAGTTTGATGAAATTGATGATGAGAAAATTGCCTTGCTCACCAAAACTTTTACAAAATTTTTGAAGAAAAATCTGAAAAAATCAAATTCTTTCAGAAAAGGTCAATAATCTTTTGTGAAAAATTCTTCGGATCAAAATAATTTTGGAGGTTTTGTCAAAAAGTTTTCAAGGGAAAATGAGAAGAAATGAAGTGTTAAATGTTATGAGTGTGAAGGATATGGTCACATCCAGTCTGAATGTGCTAACACTTTGAAGAAAAAAGGTAAAGCAATGGCAGTAACCTTGAGTGAGAGTGATGATGAAGTTAGTGCGAGTGAGAAAGATTACTTTATTAAGAATGAAAATTTTCGAGCATTTACTGCAAATCAGGAAGACAATGAGAGTGTTTCATTATATGACTCAAATGATGTGTATTCTGAGCAACATAAAGTATATGACAAGATGTATGGATCATGGGTTAAAGCAATTAAGAGAATTAAGTCTCTTGAAGCTGAAAAAGCTTCCTTCGTAGAAGACAAGAAATCCTTGACTGAAAAATTGAAAAATATGAGTTCTGATCTGGTCAACAAAGATTTGTTGTTAAATCAAACTTTGGATGAACTTTCTGATGCTAACTCTGTTGTTGAGAAATTAAATGTAGGTTCATACAAATTGGATGAAGTTCTTGGTCAAGGAAAAATGTTTGGTGACAAATTTGGTTTGGGCTTCACTCTAGGTGCTAGCACATCTGCACCTAGTATGTGCACATTTGTCAAAGCTGCTGCATGTGCATGACATGTTAATGAGAAACAAGTTGTGAAGGTAACAAAGTTTGTTCCTGTGTGTCATTTCTGTAAAAGGAAATGTCATATCAGACCTAAATGCTTTAGACTTGTTTCTTACCCGAAAAAATGTCTTAGGACGAATAACTTGTTTTCACATTTGAATTTTCACTCACATAATGTTCATTCACATAAGATTGCTTGGAAACCTAAGTCAAATGATCATGCCTTGTTACTTATACATCTTTGATTGCATTTCAAAATGATTAATGGTATTTTGACAGTGGTTGCTCTAGACACATGACATGTAACAAATCTTTATTGTCAAATATTGAAAATCTTGATATTGGTCATGTTACCTATGATGATGGGAAGAAAGGTAAAATTATTGGTAAATGGTCAATTGAGTTGCCTAATTTTCCTGTTCTTAATGATGTTTTTTTATGTTGAGGGAATGAAAGCTAATCTGATTAGTATTAGTCAGATTTGTGACAAAGACTTCACGGTGCAATTTTCGAAATCCAAATGCCAAGTTTTGAATAAAGAAGGTGTTCTCTTGTTAGAAGGTAAAAGGTCAAATGACAATTGTTACTTGTTGGCTAATCATGTTTCTTTTTTAAGTGCAAAATCAGATTGTGTTGAACTTTGGCATAAGAAACTTAGACACATGAACTTCAAAGACCTTGTGAGACTTTCAAAGAAAGATGTTGTTAAAGGTCTGCCCAAACTTGAGCTCTCCAAAGGTAAAATTTGTGGTCCATGTCAACAAGGTAAGCAAACAAAGGTGTCTCATAAACCTTTGTCTTTTTTAACTGCCTCTCATGTTTTGGAATTGCTTCACATGGATCTTATGGGTCTAATGCAAACTGAAAGTATTGGTGGGAAGAGATATGTTTATGTTTGTGTGGATGATTTTTCTAAATTCACTTGGGTTAATTTCTTAAGAGAAAAATCAGATGCCTGTGATGTTTTTCAAAAATTGGTTAAGCAATTACAAGTTGAGAAAAATTGCTTGGTGGAGATATTAGTGAGGATTAGAAGTGATCATGGGAAGGAGTTTGAGAATGCTAACTTTGCTCATTTTTGTGAAATGTAGGGCATTAAACATGAATTTTCAACCCCAAAGACTCCTCAACAGAATAGAATTGTAAAGAGAAATAATAGAGTCCTTCAAGAGATGGCAAGAGTGATGTTAAATGCCAAAAAGCTTCCAAAGAGACCATGGGCTGAAGCAATCAATACTGCTTGTCATATTTCAAATT
This sequence comes from Toxicodendron radicans, assembly GCA_009867345.2. Taxonomy (NCBI): domain Eukaryota; kingdom Viridiplantae; phylum Streptophyta; class Magnoliopsida; order Sapindales; family Anacardiaceae; genus Toxicodendron; species Toxicodendron radicans. Next base: position 1,150,543 of record WYDK02000074.1, read on the forward strand.
GAGTCTACCTAATGAAAGGTACTCTACAAACACCTTATGAGTTATGGAAAGGTAAAAGGCCTAATCTCTCTTACTTTCATATTTTTGGATGCAAATACTATGTGTTGAATGATAGAGAAAACCTAGGGAAATTTGATTCTAAAAGTGATGAAGGTATCTTTCTTGGTTACTCCACTAATAGTAGAGCTTATAGGATTTTCAATATTTGTACTGATCGAAATTTGGAATCAATTAATGTTGTGTTTTGTGATTCTAAAGATTTTTCTGAGTTTTCACAGGAAGAGGAGATAATTGATATATTTGCTCAACAGAATGTGCCCAAAAATCAGGATAATGTGAACACATCTGATCATCAAACTTAAGAAAATGTTTCAAATGTGCCAACATTGACACCACATGTGAACACAACTGGAGCTGAACCAGGAAGAAAATCTTTTTCTGATCCTAATGGAATTGATCTTGGTGTTGATTTGACTGATGATTTTTCCCTTCCTAAAGATTCATCCAGAAAAAGTCCTTCTTCATGGATCAAGAAAGCTCATCCTTCAACTGATGTGATTGGAAATCCTGATGAGGTAATGGTAACAAGAAGAAAAAGATTGAATGAGATTAATAACTTGTGTTACATTTCTCTTGTAGAGCCCAAGAACGCCAAAAAAGCTCTTGAAGATGATTGCTGGATTACTGCCATGCAAGAAGAGCTAGAACAATTCGAGAGAAATGATGTGTGGATTCTTGTGCCAAAATCAGAAGGAATTAACATCATTGGAACCAAATGGATCTTCAAGAACAACTCTGATGAATTTAGAAACATTGTGAGGAACAAAGCCAGATTAGTTGCTCAAGGATACACTCAAGTAGAAGGTGTTGATTTTGACGAGACTTTTGCTCCAATAGCTAGACTCGAATGAATTAGACTTCTGTTGGCGGTTGCATGTTGTTTAAAGATCAAACACTATCAAATGGATGTGAAAAACACATTTCTGAATGGGTTATTGATGGAAGAAGTTTATGTGGAACAACCGGTTGGATTCCAAGACCCACATAAACCTGATCATGTCTTCAAATTGAAGAAAACTTTGTATGGACTGAAACAAGCCCCATGTGCATGGTATGAAAGACTAACCTTTTTTCATCTTGATCATGATTTTCAAAGAGGTACTGCTGACAAAACTCTTTTTATTAAGCATGTTGATGATCATGTTGTGTGTGCTCAAATATACGTGGATGACATTGTTTTTGGTTTAACACCTCACAAATTTCCTGATGAATTTTGTTTGCTAATGAAAAATGAGTTTGAAATGAGTATGGTTGGGGAATTGAGCATGTTCTTAGGACTTCAAGTTAGAAAGTTTGATAATGAGATATTTGTCTCACAAACTAAGTATGCTAAAAACATGTTAAAAAGGTTCAGTCTTGAAAATACAAAGCATGCTAAAACGCCTATGAGTACTACTTTGAAAATGTCTAAAGATGAACATGGAAAGAAAATTGATTCAAAGTTGTACAGAAGTATGATTGGAAATCTCTTGTATCTTACTGCTAGTAGACCTGACATTTGTTTCAGTGTTGGTTTTTGTGCTAGATATCAAGCTAACCCAACTGAACTTCATTTGAATGTAGTGAAGAGGATAATGAAATACATTTCAGGTACAAGTGCTTGTGGTTTGTGGTTTTCATATGACTCTAATGCAACTTTGGTTGGTTACAACGATGCTGATTAGGCTGGGAGCATTGATGACAGAAAAAACACTTCAAGAGGATGTTTCTATCTTGGAAACAATTTAGTGACATGGTATAGCAAGAAGCAGAACTCAATTTCCTTGTCTATTGCTGAAGCAAAATACATTGCGGCAGGAAATTATTGTACTTAGGATTTGTGGCTTAAACAAATGCTTAGTGACTATGGATTTTATATTTTTTGTGATAACACTAGAGTGCTATAAATATTTCAAAAAATCTTGTCCAACACTCATGAACTAAGCACATTGATATTAGGCATCATTTCATACGTGACTTAGTTGAGGAGAAATCCATTTCACTTGCACATGTGAACATAACATCTCAATTGGCTGATTTGTTCACAAAAGCTTTGGATTATCAATCTTTTGTAAATTTGAGGAAGTCCATTGGACTACTTCAGTTTGAGTGATTTGACTTTGTGCTTGTTGTGTCATGAAAAAGATTCTATGTGTTTAATTTGACAAGTTTGTTAAACCTATATGATGCATGTCAATATGTGTCTCTCTTGTTGTATGTTGTCTGGAATACGTTCTTATGATTTTGACTCTAGAAGTTTTTTGAATTTACTCATCTTGAGTTTTCATGCTGAAATTGTTTCACCTTATGAAAGAGCTACCTTGTTTGAAAGTGTGAAAGTCATTTTTGAGTAATTTCTCTAAAATGTAGAGACCCAAATGTTTTGGAAAAATATGTCATTAAGAGGACTACCTTCTTACAAGTGTGAAAGCTACATAGGGTTACTTCTTGAGAGTTTTTGCCCAAATGAAGTTCACTTCTTATTCAAAAATGTCAAAAAGAAAAAGTGATCAAAAGAATGAAAAGAAATAGTTTGTGTAAAAGGGCATGAGGGAAGAGGGATTTTGTTGCTTTATTAAAAATTGACCAATGTGTCATTTTTACCCTCTTGAGGACACTTCACACACATATGATAATGATTTTCAGATGAATATCTCTTGTTTGATTTGAAGGATCTTTGCTTTAAAAGTTAAATCATGTGATCTAGATTCTTCATGATATCTTTTCGAGATTGAGATCAAATTGTTTGAAATTTGCAAAGATTGCCTTATCTTGTCATCTTAAATCTTGTGAATGTTCTGATTGATTTTTAATTTGTGTGATTTTTTATTTAATTTTCAAATATTTTTTGTTGAAAAATCTTATCCTGTCTTTAGTTGGTCAAATTGCCAATTTGAGACTTTATGCTCATACATGTTTGGAAACGTTGTCACATCTTGTGCTTTTCGTCATTGCATGTTTTTTGTTTTTGTGCTCACATTGACTTCATATGTCTTCATATCTATTTTAAGTGTTTGAGTAACCTTAGTAAAATCCGAATTATTTTTAGGGTTACTTTTTAAGTGTGCTAACTTTTTGTTTCTTACTCATTTGTCTTTATTGTGCCGTCAAAGCTTTTCTCTTTTCGAGTTTCTTTGTTCTTCTTGAACCTTTCATTGTTTTTGTCTTACATTCATGGATTCCACCAAAGAAAAATTTGCAGCCATTCTCTCCAAGAAGCAAACTCGTCAATGACAAGTGGTGCAAGAGAATGACTCTGACAAAGACTCACCCATTCTATCTAAGAGCTCATCTTTCTCAGTAGACAAGTCGAAGAGTCTTGACTCGTCTTCTCCTGAAGCTCTACCATCAAAGAAGAGGAAATCCTTGAAGAAAACCAAATCAAAATCAGCAAAGAAAGCCGCTTCATCGCCTGATTCAAAGAAGAAAAGGGATGACACTTCATCAGAGAAGAAAACAATACCTCACAAGTTTTACCTTTTTCCATCTTTGATCCACAAGATTGTCTCCTTTATGAATCGAAAAAGGTTCTCAAATGAAAGCTTTTTCAGTATGAAGCTGATTTCTGCCAGTTCTTTTAGAACTAAACCAAGTACTTCATTTCCTTCTTCAAGTCCTGCCCCTGGTTCTTCATCTGTTGCTCAATTCAAATCTAACACTTGACAAGCCAAGTTATCTTCTAATGTGTAGGCTATTGAGAAATCTGTTGGTGATATGCACCAACATTTGGTGAAGCAAATGGCTAATCTACAAGCCCAAATGACTTCTCAGGTGGAATTATGCCTTGCAAAGCTGAACCATCTTGAAGGCATGCTGCACATGAAAGATAGACACTCTTTTGCTGATGCACCCCCTGCTAACAGATCTGCACTAGATGATAACAGATCTGCACCAGATGTTGACATATATGCTCTAGATGTTGATCATCCTGCTGCTGAGAAGATCATTCTTGAAGTCACTCCAGTCTCTCTTGTCATCCCTAAAGATGTTCGTGAAGATGTGCTAGCATCCTTGCCTCTGGTTGTTCCTTCTCAAACTGTGCCTTAAGCTCCAACTCTCTCGACCAACCCTCCTGCCAGTCCTACCAGAAGACAGATTTCTGTGACTCCCTCAGGTAGCCAGTTTAAAAGCACTGTGAGCAAATATTTTCTTCGCAAATCAGCTCAAAGATAAGGTTGATCAAACCTTATGAACAAAGAGGGGGAGTATGTGTAGATGATGTAAAAATGGTGATGGTGATCTGCCCTGCTGTTCTGTGTTGATTGATAAGCCTAGATTTATATTGTTTTATGTTTCAGTTACTAGGACTTTCAAGTGCTTTCAACTTGGTTTTGATTCTGATTGCTACTTAATTATGTTTATTTCCTGTTTCAAGACAAAACGCTTTTGAGAAGCAAAACTTGACATTTTTTAGCGTTTATAAGTTGAAAAGTGATGTTCCCAAGTTTGGCGAAGTTTAGAGGGGATTAGAAGAGTTCTGGATGCATCAGAGCCATGGGGAAGCCAAAGAGATTGAAGATCCAAGAGAAGCAGCTCAAATGGAAAATCTGTAAATTCAGAGGCTTGAAAGAAGAACTTCGCCGCAGCGACAAACGTTCTGGAATTAATAAATCATCGTATTTTTGTGTCTTCACTACAACGACAACTGGAAAAATTAGAATGCGGCGTTTTGCTTTAGTTCTTTTGTTAGGGTTTTGGGGGTTAGATATAAAGAAAAGTTTGTTATTTGAGAGGGGATCCCGACCATTTTGAGAGAGAGGCAGCCTTGGAGCCTAGAGAGAGAGATAAGTCATTCAAGAGAGGAGAAAATGTTCTCCCTCTCTCCCTTTCTTTTGTTATTCCTTGTTCTTCATGGATTAAGGTTTAATCTTTCTTTTATTTTATGTTTATAGTTTATTTTAGTGTAATCTTTACTTTTATGTTTATATAATTAGTTGTATCCTAGGATTTTAATGTAATCAAAGATTTTAAGCTTGTATTTAGCATATTCTATTGTTTAAATCTATTCAAGCATGTTCTTGATTCATTCATTGTGTTTAATTCAATCTTTAGATGATGTTAGGGTTTGATCATCCTTGATGTTTGTTAATTGATTGTATGAGATGAGTTTGGGTATTGATTGATTGAGTTGTGATTGTGTATATGCCCTACCAAATACAACTTAGTCTTTGTCTTGTTCTTAATGAGGTTTCTTTCATTAGGTTAGACTATACGCCTTAGCTAGTTTAGTGATGAAAGCACTAGGTTAATCCCGAACGCCCAATGGTAATACCTTATAAATGATAGACATTTTGCCCAACATTTAGCTCTAAGTGAATAGATGATTAATGTTCGAGCATACGCCTTGCCGGATGCAAATTGGTTCTCTATTTAGTACTCTAGTTCTTAAGAAGTGTAGAAAGTGGGTTAATTCCGAACGCCATACAGTAATACCCTAGGCTTAATGTTAGATATTAATGCCTTGAAAATACAAGAGTACAAACCATAGAAAGAGTAGAGAGGCCAATAGTATGGTGAAGAGCATGAGCCGGATAGTTTATGACATTAGAGATCTTGGCTTTCCTTTAAGTAGTTAGATTTTATATTCATTTAGTGTTAATTGTATGTTCTTTTACTTTTATGTACATTCTTTTCATAAGGCATAGTTATTAGGATCACTAAAGCACATCCAATCCCTGTGGAATCGACCCTTGCATTTTGCACACTATGTTATGACAACGATTTGTGCACTTGCGAGGTAATTAAATTTGTTGCATCATTGATGTTGGGAGTAGTCCTGCAATTGGATTTTGTTTTTTTCGTGTTGAGGTTTGGTCTTTTGTTGAGAGGGAGTTGATCTCTTTTGCTGAGGGGGAGCTGAACTGTTTTGTTGAGGGGGAGTTATTTTGTTTTGTTGTTGCTCAAACTATCTTTGTGTTTAAACTTTTTTTTTTACTGCTGCTTTTATATTTGCATGTCTGAACTTTTTGTTCCAACTGGTGAAACTTTGTTTGTTTTTCAGAACATTTTTATTACATTGCAGGTTGTTGTTTTTGTGTTGGTGTTTGCGCTAACATTTTATGTTTCTTTACGTGTTGTGTTGGTTTTTGTGGTAATATGTTTCTGATTTGTTTTTTCTTGTTACCTTAATGTGCCAACACACTTTATGTTTTTTTTTGTGTTGTGCAAACAATTTTTTGTTCTGCATTGCTTGTCTCTTATGTGATGTGTTAACACTTGTTTATTTGTTTGTCTTTTGTGTTAACCGTTTTGTGTTTCTCTCATATCTTATTAATTGTTGACTTAACTGTTTTTAGAGATTCTTTTTACAGATTGTGCTTTGTTCATAAGTTTGACAAATGTGGAGATCGTAAGGTTTATTTTTTTGTCAACTTATGAATTAATATTTGTTTATGGGTTTAAAGCACAATCTTTGTTCTATGTTTTGTGTTTACTCAAATGTGAGCACATCGTGCCTTGATATGCACACATCTGGAGTAACGGTTTTTATACATGTGTCCCTTTTCACTTTTTTACTTTTTAGATATTTTTATCTTTCTTATCAACCAAGTAAAGTCTCATGAGTGTCACTTTACAGGTGTCATTCTCACACATAGTGGTCCTGCAAAAAGATGATTTTTGCAAATATGGTTGTTGAAAAAGTGAAGGACACTTGTCTCTTTGTGATTCCCTTTGCAAGGACTATATAAACCTATATTCTTCTTCCTTGCATCCTTGAGCCTGAATATTCCTTTTTTATATTAGTGCTCTGAAATTTTCAAAGAGTTTATTCTCTTCTTATCAGGTTCCTTTTTGTGGGTTCCATGTTTGTGATTTAATATATCATCATCATCTTTGGTATTTGTGTTCAAGGAACATGGTTCCCTTGGGAGAAATTTGAAGAAATCTTAAGCTAATTTTTGAGTTGAAGGCATTCTTCACGTTGTAGATGAAGTGATGTTCAAACGAGGTTTTGGCTGAAGGCATTCTTCATGATGAAGATGAAGTGTTGTACTAAATGTTCAGGAGTGTTCTTGGATGAAAGCAAGTTGTGGTGAACTTAGTTCAACCAAAGAGTGAAAAGTGAAGCATTATGTTTAATAGGGAGTGTTATTCAACTTTAGCTTATCTTTATCTTTGTAATTGAACATTAAGAGTTTGATCATGGTGGATTTGCTTCTCTGGACGTGGTCCCATGGATGTAGATTGTTTAGCTAAACCATAAATATCGCTTGAGTGCTTTATATTACGTTGATACATGGTTGACCTATGATGATGATGAACACCCATAACCCACTTGCTAAAATGAACCCATTCCGCATAAGTGTTTAACCAATTTATTAAAAATTGATAAGCAAGCAGTATAAACACTTTTTCAGAACAGTTAGAACAGGTTCAGCGCATGCTCGATGGCTTAAGATTTCATCAACAAGACTAGGCGGCGGCCGTAGTAAGATCCCCATTCACTGAAGAAGTGCTTATGACACTTCTACCACCCAGTTTCAAGGTCTTCGGACTTAAATTTAACGGGCAAGATGAACCGAAAAATCATCTCGATACATTTAATGATTTGATGGACCTGCATCAAGTCTCCGATATAGCAAAATGCGGGTGTTGTTTTGCTGTAACTTTGGTAGATGATACGAATAGGTGGTTTAAGCATTTGTTGGAAGAATCAATCAATTCGTGGAAGCAATTTGTAACTTTGTATCTCCAACAATTTCAGGCAAAACAAAAATTTGCAATGCCATTAAGTTATCTGGGCAATATTCGATATGAGCGGAATGAAACTCTCACTTCTTACTTGGCTCTATTACAGATGGAGAGAAACAAGGTCACCGATGCTCTTGAAGAATCCATAAAAACTTTATTGATTGTTGGTCTTAGGCCTCAAATCGAGCTGTGGACTGAGTTGCAACGAGAAGAGCATGTCACCCTTGACCAATTTTATTTAATGGCTGTAAAACAATAGAGGGTCGAGACCTCTGTGGCAACCTTTAAAATTGGAATTACTACCAATGTTGTGAGTCAAACTAAAAATAGTAGAGGGGTAGAAAGAAAAAAAAGTTATTAAGAAAGAATGAATATTGAAAAACGACGTTATCCTAAGAGACATCAAACCAAGGAAAGAAGAGATCGAGAGTTAATTCATCGATATCATAATTTTACTCCGTTAGTAACGATGTTGGAAGAAATTCTGATGACGTCGAATGAAGTGAGAAAATTGCTAGAGCCAAAGCCTAAACTGCTAAAAGGGCAAAAATAGCGAAGAGACCAGCAAAATATTGTAGGTATCATAGGCATATCAGACATAACACAAATGAGTGTCGCATACTTAAAAATGCTATCGAAGATCTCATTATAAAAGGTCATCTGAAAGAGTTCGTGAAAAAGCTAGAATCTCGTGAAGAGGGGAACAAGGACGATAACTAGGAACGGGGTGAAAATGATATTTGGTGGTCCAAGTGTCACTGGCGAATTGAGGCGAGCTCGTGAGAGATATGCTCATGAGGCCAAAACGAGCGGCCTTTAGTTTTAAATCTAGAAACCAGACCGTCAAAGAAATCAAAGATGGATTGTTTGATAATTGGTTTTTCAGAAAAAGATATAAAGTCTATGCCCCGCCTTCAACAAGACACCCTGGCAATCAAGGCAAATATCAGAAATAGCGAAGCATTTAGAATCATGGTGGACAATGAAAGTGTGGTAAATATAATCCACCTTTTGACATTCTGATAAATGGGATTTACAGAGCAAGATTTGAGACCATCCTCGACTCCTTTCTACGGTTTCATAGGGGACCATTTGTACCTGAAAGGTTTGATTACGCTCCCAATCACATTGGGTGAAGAGAAGCATATGAAAAAGTTAATGGCAGATTTTGTTGTGGTAGATTGCCCAACGGTTTACAATGTCTTATTGGGCAGGCAACTGTTGGATGATTTAGGAGCAATCATATCGATACGCTGCCAAGCAATAAAATTTCCAACACCGAGTGGGGTTGGAATTGTTAGGAGATCGCCAGCCGAATCAAGGGAAGGTTATAATAATAAAGTCATCACTTATGCAATGAAATAGATGCGACCACAAATGACAACTATAGAGAAATGTGAGTTACATCCTAGTCCGGTTGAAGACAACATCGATCCTCGCCTTCACAGGAAAGATTCACCAATGAAAGTTGTCGAAGTGTTGTGTGAAGGTCCGATAAGCGGGTAGAACCTAGTCACAAGACAAAATCAAGAACAACCTCCAAGCAGACTTTGCTAAAAAACTGGTCGATTTCTTGAAAAATAATCTAGATGTTTTTGCTTGGGTTTATGCAAACATGGTAGGAATCAACCTCGAGGTGATATGTCATAGGTTAAATGTAGATCCAGAAGCTCGACCAATTAGGCAGAAAATAAGGGCAATGGATGGTGAGCAATCTAGAATGCTTAAAGATGAAGTTGACAAGCTCTTAGAGATTAAGTTCGTCCACGAAGTGAAATATCTTGAATGGCTCGCAAATCCCGTGCTAGTAAAAAAGTCTAACGGAAAGTGGAGAACCTGTGTTGACTTCACAGATTTGAATAAATTTTATCCAAATGATAGTTTTCCTTTACCTAGAATAGATCAGTTGGTAGATGCAACGACATGAAACACTCTTATCAGCTTTATGGATGTCTATTCTGGGTATAATCAGATCCCAATGTATCAGCCCGACGAAAAACACACCTCGTTTATCACAGATCGAGGAATCTATGGTTATAAGGTGATTCCTTTTGGCCTTAAGAATGCCAGAACGACGTACCAATGCTTGGTAAATAAGTTGTTACATGCTTGTGAAGTCAAAACAAGCAGATGATCACATCGAGCACCTCAGCGAAATGTTCGATATTCTGAGGAAGTATAGAATGAAGTTAAATCTTCTTAAATGTGCCTTTGGAGTAAGCTCGGGAAAATTCCTAGGGTTTATGGTAAATCAGGGAAGAGCCGAAGCTAACCCAAAAAAATACAAGCACTCATGGATACGAAAAGCCCGAAAAAAACTCAAGCAGGTTCAAAGTTTGATGGGCCAGGTTGCAGCTTTGAGTCAATTCATTTCTCAAGTTACAGACAGGTGCCTAATTGTTTTCCAAATAATAAAAGGAAATAAAGAATTGAAATGGACTGAAGAGTGTGAGCAAGCTTTTCAGGAATTAAAGAAGCACCTCGGCCAACCCTCACTCTTGTCAAAACCAATACAGGGGAACCTTTACTGCTATATTTGGTTGTGTCCCCACATGTTATTAATTTAGCATTAGTAAGAGAAAAGGGGCAGGTGTAATGGCTAGTGTATTATGTAAGCATGAAACTGATTGATGCGGAAATAAGATATCCCGAAATGGAGAAGTTGGCCTTGGCTCTTGTCGTTGCTTCTAGAAAATTGTGACACTGTTTTCAAGAATACACAATCCATGTACTAACAAATTTCCCACTTCGCAAAGTCTTGCAAAAACCTGAGTTGTTGGGAAGGCTAGTTCAATGAGCTATCGAACTAAGTCAGTTCGATATTAAATACTTCCCAAGAAAAGCTATAAAAGGACAAGTATTAGCAGATTGCATCGCAGAATTCTCGTATACGCTTGAAGAAAATAGTACTCAAAGTCCAGAGGTAATAAACGAGAAATTGAAAAAGATGGCTGAATGGGTTCTGTACGTTGACAGATCTGCAAATGAAAAGGTATTGGGCATCAGGCTAATGCTAGAAAGTCCAAAAGGCAAACAAGTTATGGTTGCAGTAAAATTTGGTTTCAATTCTTCGAATAATGAAGTCGAATACGAAGCGATGCTTGCTGGAATTAGACTTACCAAGGAAATGGGCTCCAACGTGGTGAAATTTTTTAGTGACTCCCAATTGGTGGTTTCGCAAATGTCGGGGGAGTATCAAACAAAAATTGGGGAAGATGATAGCCTATTTAGAAAAGTAAAGGCCAAACTACAATCACTACAAGGATATATTGTTTGACAAATCCCTAGGGAACAAAATACAATTGCTAACACTTTAGCTCAAATGGCCTCGTCAATTAAGAGCAAATCTTTCAGACAAATACCGATAAAATTTCAGTCGAATTCTAGCATACCCAATCCGGGATCAACAACGATTACCATAGAGCAGCGACCTAAATGGATAGATCTTATTATTGCTTATCTCTAAGATGAAATTTTTTCAGAAGATAAAATGGAAGCTTGCACTTTGCACACCAAAGTTGCTTGCTACACGATGATAAATGAGAAGTTATATAAGCAAGGCTACGATTCTCCTTTATTTAGGTGCGTCAATCGAGATGACGCAAAGTACATTCTGCGCGAAATACATGAAGGTATATGCCATAATCATTCTAGGGGGCGATCTTTAGCGTATAAAGTATTGCACCAAGGGTATTATTGGCCAACAATACATGAGGATGTGGCTAAGTTCGTTCGCGAATGCGATAAATGTTGTAAAATCCGCAAGTGTACGGAATCGTGCAAGTAATATAATGAAAACGTCCAGATATCGTACCCAAGGGAATTATATTACCAAGTACCAATATTGACTACCTTATTACTATTTGATTAACCAAATAATTATGAGGAAAAACCCTAAACTAT
>WYDK02000074.1:1162276-1193946 GCA_009867345.2 Toxicodendron radicans
ACGTCGATTTAACCCAATTTCCTCACAATTTGTCCTCATAAACCACTAGGTAATTGTGCATTTTCAAGCTCTTATCAATAAATGTCAAAGGTTCATAGATATCCTTAGAGCTCCCCCACAAGAATTAACAACGTTGACGAGTCTGTGGCCATTCGCCATGTGGGGAATCGATCTTATCAGCCCTTTACCTCAATGGAAATAAGGAGTTAAATTCGCAGTGGTCGCGGTGGATTATTTCACGAAGTGGGCATAAGCTAAGCCACTAGCAACAATCATGGCTAATAGATTGACAAATTTTGTTTACAAAAATATAATCAATCGATATGGAATTAACACAATCATTACTAATAATGAAAATAGTTCGACTGTAAGGAGTTTCGGGAATTCTACAGTTAGCTCGAAATAAAGAAAAAGTACTCTACTGTATACAGACCATAAGAGAATGGACAACTGGAAACAGTAAACAAAGTGATTAAGCACAGGCTAAAAACCAAGCTGGGCTCACTAAAGGGGAATTGGGTAGATGACTTAGCAAAGGTGTTTTGGTCATATAGAACAACAACACGATCGACAACTAGAGAAACTTCTTTCTCCCTAGCATATGGGTGTGAGGCTATGATACCGATCAAAGTAGGAATTGAGTCCTTGCAAAGGGAAGGTTTTGAGGAGCAAGTAAATGATGAACTAATGCGACTGCGACTTGACATAATTTAAGAACATCGAACTAAAGCTCAGTTGATAGTAGCGACATACCAACAGAGGACTCGACAATACTTCAATACAAAATTTAAGAATCACAAATTCAAAGTAAGAGATCTAGTCCTGAGGAGAATAGTTCTATGTGCTAAGGATAGAAATAGTGGGATGCTCGAACCGAACTGGGAAGGGTCATTCCGAATATCGAAAAAACTTGCGCCAAGATCTTTTTATCTGGAGTATTTAAATGGAACAACAGTAATACGAGCTTGGAACATCGAAAACCTTCAATGATATTATTAGTAAAAGTTTTTTTTATTATGATGTTTACCATCAAGACAATGGTTTCGTCCATATTGTGTCTTTTTACCATATTAGTTGTAACTTGTCAATCAATAACAAATAATAGTTTATTGGTTTGATATTATAAGTTTCAGCAATAAATCATGTATTGACAAATGTGAATGGAAGCTCGCAGGAGCAACGATGTTTCAAAGACATCGTAAAGAGACGAGCAGAATCACTCCTCATCTTGCAAACTGAACAATGATTGAGAAAGGCTAAACAAGCCATAAAACAATCATTGAAATAGTGAGAGAGTCTCTTGGAAACGATAACGTAAATCGTAAAAAACTAGAGACTAATATCTAAAGGGTTTAGCATAAAAATTTACTCGCGAAAAGAGTTAATTAAAGTCTTACCCTTAAAGGTTAATCAAATGATTCAGTCCGCTATAGTAAGTTGGAAAAAAGAATTAGCTCGATGAAAGATATGACTTCAAATAAAAGTAGTTCGTAAAAAAATAATATATTGAAAATTGTTCATACAAAAGGCAAAGTTTGTATAAGTAAATAAATAAAAGGAAATAAAAAGTCTTTTTCAAATAGCAGGCGTGATTGATTTTGAAAATCGTTCATACAAAAGGCATAGTTTGTATAAGTAAATAAATAAAAGGAAATAAAAAGTCTTTTTCAAATAGCAGGAGTGATTAAATCATGGCCTTTGCTCATCAGAAGGCCTGCCAACAATAAGTGGGCCTTTAGGCTGGGGAGCTAAAGGCTCGACAAGATTATCTAAATTGGGCTTAGCACTATCAGGGTCGTCTATCACGTTTTGATGAATGAGAGTGCTAGGGTACACTAATGCCTACCTGACTGCTTCACCTTTGAATCTTTCCACTTCAAACTGGTATTCGGGTGGGAGGAAGGAAAAGTTCGCATTGGGAAAATTCTACCAAAGAGGCTTGAGCATGTTAAGGGAAAATTCACAGGTCGTGTCCTCGCTTGAAAATTTAGCTTCGTCGTGTTCTTTTCTTATATGTTCGTCTGTTGACCGACAAGAGCAATGTGTTTGTGACAAGACATCAACTCCTGTTTGTGCGGCGCGGCCTCAGCTCTGGCAGTACCCATTTCGCAACAAAAGGTAGTGACCATTTGTTGTAGCTTGTCACCCCTAGAGATTTCTTGGCCCAAGGTGATGTTGACCCTTGCAACTAACTCCTTGGCAATATAAACTTTGTCATTGGTCTCTCTCTCTAGTATTTCAAAGCGGTGGGCAGTTGCACTGTCCAACTTCGCATACTCCACTCTCAGTGCATCAAGGTCTGCCTCTAACTTGGTGACCAATTCTTCAAATTTCTTAATTTTTTCTTGAGCCTCCTCAAGCAACTTATTAGAGTCTTTGAGCGTATCACAAGACTCATCGTATAAAAGATTCATCATGGAAAATGTCTGGAGCGAAGAAAATTTTCAACAACCATTTAAAGCAACAATAAATAATAGCCACCCAAGCAAATAAAAGAAAGTACCTTCATGGTCATGCTGGCCATACACAACAATTTATTTTGAGGAAGGCACTTCCTATAATCCTCAAAGGTAGTTGAGGTAAAGACATCTTTGGCGAATGGTGCCATGTAAGCATGTGAAGGGGAAGACGAGAAATCATTCGATCAAGGTCTCCATTGTCACCCTTCGGTTGGGGAACACTCTTCCCAATAGGAAAGATTGGCTGGGAGACAAGTGGAGTGCCCACTTCTATTGTCGGAGTCTGAATTCCCATGGATGGTATATCAGCGACCTTTTTAGATTCGATCTTGGAGCCGGTAGCAGCTTACTTGGTCCTAGAACCTTTGCTAGACTCGCTTTAAGATGACCTTTTCGCCCCTACAAGGAGAGAAACCCCTGGGAGTGACATAGAGGCCAGAGGCTGGGAGCATGATGCCCTAATGATAACAACATGCAAAGGCTGCGAGCTTGATGCTCTAGTAACTTTATCTTTATGCCTATTTGGGTGCAACACCAATTTCAACTATGTAGAAAGAAGAGGGGTTAGTATAGATACCTTTAGTAGTAAGGAAAATGAAAGTGGTTAAGCGGGCTTACTCTTAGTCATTTTGACAAGGATGGAGTCAAAGTTCGCACTCTCAGGCACAAATCCAAAACTTTTTAAGTTTGAGAGACTCACAAGGTCACTCACGTCGCATTGCTTGTCAGACAATTGGCTAAATTATACGCAATGAAGGTTCGCGAATGTGAGGCTGAACACGGTTTTTTGCAACTACTACTCAAAACACAAGTAATCAATGATCAAGAAAACCCAATTCAAGATACAATAAGACGCTAAAAAATCCTTACTCAAAGTATTAAAATAATCCACTCCTGGGCGATGATACATGAAATACTCTGAATCCTACCCCGCAATTTTGCCTGGGATTCCTTCAAGGCCTATGATATTCTTTTTGGCCTTGGAAAGGTCATACGTCTCTCCTAAACCTTTCTTGAGCCCATACAATTAACGAAGCTCATTAACGTCTAGGTCACTATCAAGTATAGGTAGGAGTTAGTGGTTAACTGAAGGGGCGCGATGTTATATCGCTCAAAAAACCTAACAATAAAAGGATGTGGTGGTATCGACACTTTACATCACAACATAACCTCTAATGAAGCAATCCAGTTGGGGATAAGGTGACTTGTTGTGTAATCTTTGGTGAGTCGCGTGTCCTTAGAAATCGCATATTCCTACCGAATGCGATTCAACTCGCTCACTGAAGACAGTGCAACAAGTAATGTTTTGGTCTTAGTTGGAGTGTTCGCCCTAGGGTTCCCATCCGAACTTGATGCACTAGATTCTATATTAGAGTTCAATTCTCCAAGAGTTGGGAAGCTTCCGCCCATTTCATCAATAGGCATATTTCTTTTCGTGGTTAAAATTTGGGAAGACGAATGATTCTTCGTATGAAGGATGATAAGCGAGATATCTGAAACAATGGAAAACAATTGTTAGAAATCGCTCTACCCATGACGTCGATTAAGCCCACATTTGCTTCCGTCGCAAGTATCTCTACAAATCAAAGACATGGGATATTACATACATTTAAACACATGGTTGGGTCTAAAACATATGAACCCTATTCTAATTCTCAATTCTCAATGCTCAAGCTTTTTTCTAGCTCAGGCTTTTTTCTAGTCAATGGAAAGCATGGATATACCTTCAATACATTGCAGAAATAGTAAATATGATTCAACACATGCAAACGAGAGTAGTTTACCAGGAAGAAAGGCGGCAAAGGTTCAATGATAGAAAATCGAAACGAGTTGGAGCTTCCTTGTTGCCAAATTTCTTGGCAATCTCTTGGAAATGGTAGTGCATTGTAAGGGAAAATAGTGATCAATTTGCTTTCAGGAGCAAAAGAGAAGATTTTGGGTTTTATGTGTCTGATATAGCAAGTAAGTCGAAGCGTCGAAAATCGCAACCGATATGGGTCATAATGTTTTGATTAAAAACGACATCTAGTTGACCACGTGGTGCGTAATTAGTGGACACTTATGTTGTGAAACGTGAAACGTCTTGTCAGGCGTTGTTATACCCTTTTTATGAATGGGCCCATTAAATGCCCTATAATGGCGTATGTTTTCTACTCATTTTGTCCTTTTTCAAATTTCAAGTTAACATGACGACAAGGTGGTACTGATATGCCAGTAGTGGACTCCAAAGGTGATAATTCCACACTAAGTTTCCCAAGTCCAAACTCGTACTTCGCAAACTGGGGGGCTTGTGTTGTGTGAGGTGACTTAGCTCGGCTTGCCAAAAAGATGAGCCCGCAGTTGTCAAACGTAGTGGGATGACAACTACGTAGTTTCAAAGACGTCATCTGATTTCAAGCTACGGGATAATACATGACTCTTACATTCTCACAATGGGATAAATTATCAGATAAAGTAAAGAAGTCTAGTTCTGATGCAACTCTATGGTAAGAGATTTGCATCCATTCAAACTATCTTTTGCCAGAGTTTCAATTCAATGTAACTTAGAAATACCATTCCTATCACATCTATGTATGATGACTATACTATAAATATCCCCTGTAACCTAGATAAAAGGGTACGTTTTACATATTACAGCAAAAATAGAGATAGCTTAATTATCTTGTTATTGTATACAAACCTTAATAAGATATCAGAAGGCATAGTCTTGTGAATTAACAAACTGAACCTCTTTAAAAACTCATTTTGTGTTCTTGCGTTACATTAGTTCTCACTAAATTTGTCGTTTCTTATTCATTCTTGCTGATTATCCGTAATCACGTGTCCATCCAATCCGGTTCCAACAGGGTCAATTGAGTTTCTCTGGTTGATGCAAATTTTCGTACCAACAAATACAATAAATTTAGATGGGTTAAGACTCAAGGTAGTTTTTGACTAAATTTGTCATATTTGAAATCCACTTGAATATCGACAAAAGGTTTAGGGGTAGCTTCAGAGTTTTTTTCCTATCATAAATTTGCAAATCAGTCTACCACTCAATCTCATCTAATCCTCACTGTTGATTATTCTTCAAATATTCAACATCAAAATAAATAAATAAATTACTTATCTTGTCCCATGTATTAGATCATTTGTTATCCATGTATATGTAAAAAAAAATATTGATTAAAAATTTATAATATGTAGATAGTGAAAATATAAATAAAAGGGTAAGAATTTTTTTAAGTATGGGGTTTGTAAAGATATTTGCATATGCTTAAAAATCTTAATAGGGTAAACTTAGAATAGGAGGTCTAAAAAAAAAATGTGGGGTGCTAATAGTGTCACTCTTTCTTTAGTCTAATTATAGAATCATTATTGGCATAACTGTCATCCACTTGAATATTGATAAAAGGTTAGGGTTAACTTTGAAAATTTCTACTATCATAAGTGATCAAATCAATCCTCTCTCCACTCGATCTCATCTAATCCTCATTCAAATATTCAAGATCATAATAAAAAAATTTACTGATCTCGTCCTGTAACACCCCGTATTTTGGAGATTTTATTGAGATGATTATAAGTGGATTTTGCGGGGTAAAGTGTGAGGATCCAAAGCTTTTGAGAGTAAAATGTCAAAATTGGGAAGAGTGAGGACCAAATGGATATTTTGCATGATTAGTATAAAAAGAGAGAAATTCTCTCATTTGCTAAGTGTTGGGGGAGAGAAGAGAGAAATGAAGGAAAGAAAAGAAAGAGAAGAGGAAGAAGAAGAGAAGAAGAGGATGAAGAGAAAAAAGAAAGAGAAAGAGGTTTTTGGGTCCAAGGTAAGCATGAATCACCCTACACCTTAATCTTCTTCCAATTTTTTGTATTTTGTTGAGTTTGCTTTGGATTTGAAATGAATGATTGTGTGTTGTGTTATATATATGTGTGTGTGCATGTTGATAGGTGTTGATTGGGTGTTATTGGAGTGAGAATTGAGTGGAGACTGTGATTTGGAAGTGAAGAGAATGGGTTGGATGAAGTTGTTGAATATGGTGTTTTAGGGTTTGAATAAAATTGCGTTTTAATTGGTTAATTGTGTTTGGGTGGTTGTAAATATGTTGCATGATGTGTGAAGTGTTGTTTTATGATGGGAAATTGGAGTGAAATTGATGGAGGAATGGATGGAAGGAGAGGAAAACAGGTTAAGATGGGAAGAAACCTAGAAAATTGGTTAAAAGTGTCATGCCGCGGCATGGTGCGCAGCATAGTTGAAGAATTCCAGAATATCGGGGTCATGCCGTGACATGGCTTTCGGGGGTGTGTTTGTTATTTTAAAAACATGTCAAGTAGATAGGGGTGTAAAAGTAATAATTCAAAGGTTGAGGGACTTAAGTGTAATAATGAAAAATTATAGGGGTTTAATAAAATACTAAAAAAAGTTGAGGGGCTAATGAATAGTTGAAAATTTGAGGGGGTAAAATGATATTTTCTAAAAAGGGAGTAAATTGATTTTTTGCCAAGAACCAAAGTTTTATGGAATTCTTATGAGTGTTCGGTATTCGAGGATAAGAGGGTTTTTATTAAAAAGGAAGTTAAATTAACCTCCTTGTATTGGTATTATTAATGATTGTTGTGGATCACCACAGGAAGACCTCGACATGGAGAATTCTTCGGATCCCGAACAAGGAAGATGAGCATGGCAGCAGCTCCAATCAGGTGAGTGAATCATTAGGTTCCCTTAGAGACTTATATTCGGTTTTTAAGACGTTTAGATATGTATTGTAAATATGCGTGTATATTTATGTATATATGGGACGAATATTCGGTACGCATGGCAAGGATAGAGAAACGACTAAAGCATGGTGCAATGTTGATAGATTGGAATACGGATGAGCTTATAAGGAGCCGATTTGGGAAAACAAGATGAATTAAGAGATGGGTTGGGTTGAATGGCCAAAGTGGACCGGCCATCCTGAATAAGGTTTAGATTGGGAATTATTGAACTTTCCAATTGTGAGTGAATTGGGTTTGGTCAGCATCGCGTGTGAGTGAAGTGATCAACAGATGAGGGTCCCACTGATGTCGAGTGTGCTGAGTGACCCTCGGGGTATAAACCTGTGAGCTCGAGACGAGGGTTCCACCTATGCTGGGAGCGTTGGGTGACCTAGAACAGAGTGTGAGATATTTGTGATATCCAGCGGGTGAGACTGGAGAGATAATTGTGATTATGCAGCGGGTGAGACTGGAGTGGTATTTACGGAAATCCAACAGGTGTAGGTTGGTGAGCATTAATGCGTAACAATAGAGTCGTGTTAAGAAATGTATACTCACTTGTAGCATAGAGGGAGTTGTGTATTTAATGGTTCATGATCATTGAAAGGGGATGCAAGAATATGAACTACTTCGTCAGGAATGAGTGATTACAAATCAAGGGGAATTATAAATGAATGATTTAAGAGTTTCATCATGTTGAGTGGGAGCTGTGAGTTATGTCAATTTGTATTGTATTTTTCACTCACTGAGTTTTCTAACTCACTGTTTTAGTGTTTTCTCTCCAGATTTGCAGTCAAGGTTTGCGAGGCGCAGGCGGCACGTTTTCGGCGGGCTCGCAAACACATGTTCATTAGCATAATGTTTATACATGGTAGTTGTACTCTGATACAATTTTTTTATGTAAATTGCTTTGTAAGAAATAATATTTTGAAATTATAAATGGTTTATGAAAAATCTCTCTCATTTCGGGAATCTGAGCCCCTAGGTCCATTTGGATCCTATGAGATCAAGGTTATCCGGATTGGGATGTGACACGTCCCATGTATACTATCATTATTTCGTTATCCAAAAATTAATTAAGAAATTGAACGAGCACCCAATATTAGATATAATGAACAACAAATGTCATGCACTATAATGTCAAGCATATAGTTAGGTAAACACAGGCATAGAGCATAACATAGTTTTATGATTACGTTAGATGAGCATTAGAAGCAAGAAGAAAAAAGGGCAGAGATTCAGAATACGAGGTCATTAAATTGATTTGTGGTGTTGTATACTTGAGTTGAAGGGTGTCGGTATAGATGAGTAGGCAACATTTAAAATAACATTAAATGGGATTCATGCCCCAACAACCAAGAGATAGGCGCTCTTCAATTTATTGTTGTTGTTGGCGCAGGTAATGACCTCTAAACATCACATTTATTCCCACGTCTGTCTCAAAATCAAAACCTTCTCTCTATCTTCAACTTGACGTACTATGTTTGATTATTCACCATGCCAATGCTTAATTAATTTAAAGTTTGAATGACAGTGCAACACATTTATCTTGTCGAGTTAATTGTACTTTTCCTCTTAGGGTTTAGGTTTACTATTGTAAACTTGGGGGTGGATAAATTGTACCTCTCATCTAAACGCATAAAATTAATAACTCTGATATTGAAATTATATTTTATAGACTTGACCCATTACGAGCTAGGATAATCAATTCATCATTAATTATTATGAGATAGATTTATAGGATCTAACCTAAAACTTTGTCAGAAAAATTAAACTGCATGCAAATATAATAAAAAAGGAGCATTTATGTGCAAGTAAATACCCTCTTGTATTTGCAAATCTTCTGCTTCCTCATTTACTACAAATTAGCTTTAGTTTAAAGGCAGGCCATCAATGCATTCACCCACACCATAAAAATTAATGCCAAATTCAAGCAAAAACAAGTAGTTGAAGTGTTGAACCATTCGTCTATATTCTGTTCCACGTACCACAATACCTTAAGGCTTAATGTTCAAAGAATTAACTATAATTTTTTTTGACGAGACATATATACATATGGTACGCAGATAATGTACAAATTAATCTCGTGAAATAAATCATGTGAAAGTTATGAATGGGAATATTAGCCATCTTAATGGGGTCTTTTTATAATATTAATTGTTTATGAGAAATTACTAAAAATTTTGAAAAAAGAAAAAAAGAGAAAAAGAGTGTATTCGTCGTCTGAATTATCAATATTCGGCAATAAAAGCATGGTAGTTCGAATATTATATGCCCAGTGTACTTCCGGCATTAAAAGCTAACAGTACACTTGCTACATGTCTTTCACTAAAATTATAAAATGAACACATTTTTACTATTTTGGAACTTGTTACGTTGCTGGATAGTATTCTTGAGATTGTGATTTGTGAAACAAAATTCAATCCAAATTAGTGTTGTAGTAGGACATGAGTTTTTCTAATATGTTTCTATGTATAATTATTTTTATTTAGGAATACAATTAGGAATAAAAATATAATTAGAAATTAAAACAAAATTCATATTAGGATATGAAATTTGAGTCCTATTAAAAATAGTATCCATGTATTTACCTATAAAAAGGGGTTAAATCTCAGAGTTGGGAAATTGAATAGAAAAGAAGGCAAAGCCACAATTAGAGAGTGAGAGCCACCAAATAAAAGTTTAGTGAGAAGGTCAATTTGTGAGGCTTGTGAGAGACTCTTGTAATTTTTCTCATTCTTCATAATGAAATTCCGCGGCTGCAAAGTGGAGATAGCTCTCATATGAAGAGTGAACCATTATAAATCTTGTGTTTTTGTTTGTGTGATTTATTTATTTGTCATTTGTTCGTTTTATTTTCGTTTTCATAGGGATTTAGTATTTGCTGGCATCCGATTAAATCCACTCAACAACTGGCATTAGAGCAAGGTTTGAGGAAAAAGCGATGGCTGGAGAAGAAAGAGGATTTGCATGTGGGATCAACAAGTTTGATGGAACAAATTACACATTCTAGAAGATACAGATTGAAGATCATCTGTATGGCAGAAAATTACATCTACCTCTCTTAGGAAAAAAGCCCCAAGCGATGGCTGGAGAAGAAGGAGGATTTGCACGTGGGATCAACAAGTTTGATGGATCAGATTACACATTCTAGAAGATACCGATTGAATATCATCTGTATGGCAAAAAATTACATCTACCTCTTTTAGGAAAAAAATCCCAAACAATGTCAAATGAAGATTGGGCACTATTTGATAGACAAGTATTGGGATTCATTTGATTGACATTGACCAAGCATGTGGTAAGTAATTTGGCGAATGAGATAACCACAACAAGGTTGATGAATATCTTGTCTGATATGTATTAGAAGCCTTATACGAATAAAAATGTACATCTTAAGAAAGAATTATTTAATCTGAAAATGAGAGAATGTGCTTTCATGACATACCATATAATGATTTTAATACAATCATTAATCAACTGTCGACTGTAAAAATTGATTTTGATGAAGAAGTTCATGCCCTAATTCTTATGGCCTCCCTACCAAATAGTTAGGAGCTCATGAGAGCAACGGTTAGTAATTCAATAGGTAGTGCGAAATTAAAATTCACTAATGCCAGAGATAAAATTCTCTTTGAGGAGGTTCACAAAAAAGATTTGAGTGATATAACATCGAATGTGTAAGGTTTTTGTTGTCAACTTATGAAATTTATTTTCAATTGATAGGTTAAGCACAATCAAGTTTTTCGTTGATTTTGTTTACACTGAATGTAAGCATATTTTGTATCGATGTGTAAACATCTGGAGTGTCTTTTTTACTTAACATGTGTCACTTTACTTTTTAGATATTTTATCTTTCTTATCAACCAAGAAAAGTGTATTGAGTGTCACTTTACAAGTGTCATTCTTGTGCATGGTGGTCTTGCAAAAAGGTATTTGAGGTTGTTAAAAAGTGAAGAGCATGTGTTCTTTTGTGATTCCATTTGCAAGGAGTATTTAAACCCATCTACTTCTTCCTTGCATTTCTTGAGCCTGAATATTCTAATTGTCTTTGTGCTCTAAAAATTTCAAAGAGTTTATTCTTTATTTTGACAGGTTCATTGTTTGGGCATTTGGAGTCTACTTTGAATATCTTCTATCATCTTTGTTATTAGGTATTGTGGAACTTAGTTCCTTTGATTGAAGCTTCAAGAAATCTCAAGTTGATTGAGCTGAAGTGGAGCTCGAGCTATCTGATAATCCTAGATTTGTAATGTTTTGTACGTAAATTTATTAGGATTATCAGATGATTTCAACGTCATTTTCATCATGATTGCTACTTAATTGTGTTATTTTCTGTTTTAGGACAAAACGGTTTTGAGAAGTGAAACGTGACGTTTGCGGAGCGTTTTAGTGATGAAAAGCAACATTCAAAAGTTGGTGACGTTTTGAGGCGATTAGAAGAAATCTTGGACGCATCGAAACCATTTTGAAGTAATAAAGATTGAAGATTCAAGAGATGTTCTCAGAAGGGCAGTTTTGTAAATTCAGCATCAAAGGTAGCAGAACGTCGCCGCGACGACAAACCTTCTAGAATTTTGTACATTTGGGATTTTTGGTCTTTGCCGCGGCGACAGCTGGAATTTCAAAATGTTGCGTTTGGCTTTTATACAAGTTTAGGGTTAGATTTTTTAGGAGTATATAAACGAATGAGTTCTTGTAAATGGGAGATATACTTTTAGGATAAGGTTTGAGAGAAAAACTCTTAGTTTTAGGAAAACCATTGGTTGAAGGGATTTGATTCTTTGTAAAAAGGGTTAGTTTATAAGGTTTTCACATTTTGATTCATATGTTGTTGGGAGGCACCATGGTTTTGAGGTTTGTCTTCCTCATTCATGTGTAACTAAACTCTACTTTGGTATCCAATGTAGCCTTATTTGAAGGCTTGATGATTTAATGAAATGTTACTTGTTATCTCATGTCATTTATACTCTTGAATAATTTATTATGCTTATTGAATGCTCCCATTGATGTTATTGATTGATTATCTTTGTTTTAGATTGATTATCTTTGTCATTGATTGGAATTAGACGTGAGAAAAGGTTGGGACTGCAAAATACCCCCTTAATGAGTTCTATTAAGTGATTGATTCGTATTTGAGCACATGCCTTGCCTTGTACAGATTGGTTTTGTGTGATTTGTGCTCTTGCTATTAATGGGTTTTTGTTCACTAGTTTAGACTATACGCCCTAGCTAGGTTAGTAGCAAAAACACTAGATTGATTCCAAACGCCCTACGGTAATATCTTAGTTTCATGAGCATGACCCTAGAGTGAGATTTGAGATAATGGTAATTTGATTAATATCGTCAAGTCAGATGATTATGGTGAAATTGGATACCGAAGCCCCTTAATTGATTATTAATCCTTATACTTTTGTTTAGTTTAATTGCTTTTAATTTACTGTTTTCATTTTAGTTGTTATAGTCAAAATCATATCCTTGTTTACATTTATGCTTTGGAATTAAGGTTTAGTTTAAAGACTAGTTTAGCACTTACAAATCTCTGTGGGATCGACCCTTGCATGTGCACACTGTATTGCAATTACAATTTGTATACTTGCGAGGATTTTAATTTGAACCATCAAGTTTTTGGCGCCATTGTCGGGGATCTGATTTAAGTTGCATAAACTTGTCTTATAACGAGTGCTTTGATTTTTATTAATATCATTTCATTCATTCTTTTTAATTTTGTATAGATTACATTTATACTTCTGAAATTTTTATTGTTCTTCTTAGTTTGTGAATGCAAGGTCGAAGATCGTTGACAAAGAGTTATTCGTCTACGTGAATAGAGTCGACCAAATGGGAAGAAAAAGAAAAACACTTGAACCTTCAGAGGACTCATCAGAGTCAGAGTCAGAGGTTTAAATCATAGACGATCCATCGCGTACAATGAAAGAATATGGGTATCCTACGATAGGGATGTCTCTTTCATGCATTGTGTTGAGTACCGCAACAAGGAATTATGAGCTAAAGAATATCCACTTTCATATGCTTCCATCATTCCATGGAATGGCCATCGAGGATCCTTTAACATTTATTCGTGATTTTTACTCAACTATGCAAACCTTCCCTTTGCAGAATTTAAGTGAAGATCAATTGAGGATGCGATGCTTTCCATACACGTTAAAGGATGTAGCAAATAGTTGGTTCATGTCTTTGTCGCCAGCCTCACTTACTTCTTCGGACGTAGTCTACAATAGGTTCATAGGTAAATATTACTCCTACGCCAAGACTGCTGAATTAAGAGGTAAAATCACTACATTCTCTCAATTAGATGGTGAACCATTTCATGAGGCTTGGGAGAGATTTAAATTGATTTTAGTTCAATGTCCACATCATAGATATCCATTAGAGCTTTTGAATCAATTTTTCTATGATGGTCTAACACATACTTGCCAGACCATAGTTGATAATACTGCAGGCGGTGCTATGGGAGAAAAGACTGCAGACAAGACTTATTCGTTGTATGAGATGCTTGGAGCCAACTCACAACATAAGAGTGTTAGAAGAAGAGGAAAATGAGTTTATGAAGTGAGCTCTAACACCGAGTTGGCCATGCAAGTATCCGAATTGACAAAGCAAGTCAAGACCAAGTGCATCATGATGACATGGCAAGGACAAAGTAGTTCTAAAGAGGTATGTGCTATTTGTGGTGATTTTGGCCATATGACTAACACTTGTCCTTCCAGTGAGAGTTTCCCAGATTTTAGGGAGTAAGCCAATGCAATGAATTCCTTCAACCCAAGGCACAACAACCCTTATTCGAACACATACAATCCGGGTTGGAGGAATCACCCAAACTTCTCATGGAAAAACAATCAGACGCAACCAAATCAGAATTTCCAACCGCGAAGACCATCTTTGGAAGACACTTTGAACAATTTCATCTAAGTCTCTTAGAAGAATCATGAGAGCTATGAGTAGAGATTTCAGCAACAAGATGCATCCATAAAGAAAATGGAGGTCCAAATAGGGCAAATGGCTGAAGCACTACAGGGCCACACTTCAGGAAAGCTACCAAGCCAACCCGAGCAAGCTAAAGCGATCACAACATTGAGGAGTGGTAAGGTAGTTAGCAAAACGCTTAATTCTGAACTTGCTAATCCTTTAATTGATTGTGCTAGCAATGACAAGGGGAAAAAGAAGCAATCCATTGAACTGGTTCAAAAGGAAGATGTTGGTTCAATCGTTGTTCCACCTAAGCCTTACATGCCACCTTTGCCTTTTCCTAGTAGACTGAACTAAAACAAATGAGATAAGTCATTTTCTGACATTTAGGATATTTTTTCTGAAGTGAATGTTAACTTGCCCTTGTTTGATATGATTAGGAACATGCCGACTTATGCTAAGTTTTTAAAGGAACTAAACACAAGAAAGCGTAAGTATGAGCCCCATGAGAAGGTGTTGATTTCTGAGACGGTGAATGCAGTTCTTCAGTGTAAGTTGCCACCCAAGTTAAAAGACCTTGGGAGTTATGTTATCAATATCACAGTTGGTGATAAGAAGGTTGACAGGGCAATGCTAGATTTGGGGGCAAGTATCAATCCATGCTGTACTCAGTTTTCAAACATTTGGGATTGGGGGAATTGAGGCCTATAACCATGACACTCCAATTGGCCGATTGATTTGTGAGACTACCCAAGGGGGTAGTAGAGGATATTCTAGTGTAGATTGACACATTTATTGTCCCGGCTGATTTTGTGGTATTGGATATGGAGATGACGTCAAGCCAAAACAGTCAAATGCCTATCCTGCTTAGACGTCCTTTCATGGCCACAACAAAGACAATTATCAACGTGCAAAAAGGGAAGTTGAAAATGACAATTCTTGATCAAACTATTGAATTCTTTGTCTTCAAATCTTTGTCTTTACCTTCTGAAGCTAATGATTGTTTTCTTATTGATTCTTTAGATCCACTGATTTATTTTAGCTTTTTGCAGGAAAAAGTGGAAGATAAGTTGGAGTTGGCGTTAACTGTGGAGGAGAATGAGTTTATGGATGATGGAGCTAGGGAGTACTTAGAGGCATTAGATAGCACAATTTCTGAGATGACAGATGAGGAGTCAAGAATTGCCTTAGAATGTGTACGTAGATAAACCTGTAGCGCCTTTCATTGAGTCTCCACCCAAATTAGAATTAAAACCATTATCACCTCACCTAAAGTATGTGTACTTAGGAGAAAATCAAACTCTTCCGGTCATTATAGTTGCCGATCTTACCATACAAGAAGAGGAGATATTGCTTAAGGTTTTGGAAGAACATATGACAGCCATAGGGTGGACCATAGCTGACATTAAAGGGATTAGTCCAACTATGTGTATGCATTAAATTCTGTTGGAGGATGAAGTCAAACCAACTAAGGAGTCTCAGAGACGATTGAACCCCCACTTGAAAGAAGTTGTACGTGTTGAGGTGTTGAAGTTGCTAGATACGGGGATAATCTACCCAATCTCTGATAGTAAGTGGGTAAGCCCAATCCATGTGGTACCGAAAAAGTCTGGCATTATAGTGGTTAAGAGTTCAGGGGATGAGTTGGTGCCAACCAGAATGACTACTGGTTGGAAGGTTTGTATTGATTATAGGAAGTTGAACACTGCAACAAAAAATGATCATTTTCCTCTTCCTTTTATTGATCAAATGATTGAGAGATTAACTGATCATTCTTACTATTGTTTTCTTGATGGTTTTTCAGGGTATAATTAGATTCCTATTGCCCCGGAAGATCAAGAGAAGACCACCTTCATGTGCCCATTTGAAACTTTCGCGTGTAGGAAGATGCCCTTTGGATTATGTAATGCCCCTGCCGCTTTTCAAAGGTGTATGCTTTTTATCTTCTCCGATATGATCATTGAAAAGTTCATTGAGGTTTTTATGGATGATTTCTCTGTTTTTTTGTCTTCATTTGATGATTGTCTTGATAAACTAACGTTTGGTGTTGAGAAGATGTGTAGAAACAAACTTGACATTGAGTTGGGAGAAGAGTCATTTCATTTTCGGCTGGTTTGGATAATGAATGATATGAGAAAAAAAAAATTGGGTTGAGATGTACAGTAATAATATGGAGTTTTAGGGCTCGGCCAAGTGTTTAAATTTGGGTGTTGGCAAGGCTTGGATTTTTATATGCATGTGCTCATATTTTGGACATTATTTTCTTAAATTGGTGGGTAAATTGTGTGTTGTAGGATTGTCCATTATGATTCCAGATTTGGCTGGTCATGATCTTCATTAATGTAGGGACCTTTTGCGTTAAAGGTGTGTTGTTTGGACATGCATGTTTATATATATATATATATATGATTATTTTGCTTGATTGATAATGGAAAGTGTTTGATTGTTTTTTATTTAAAATGGTGTAAATTCAATTGGAAGGTTGCGGTGTATGTTGATGAATTGGCGTGAGTTGCTTGCTGAATTTGTATAATAAACCTAAGTGTATAAATATATATATGATTATTTTGCTTGATTGATAATGGAAAGTGTTTGTTTGTTTTTTATTTAAAATGGTGTAAATTCAAGTGGAAGGTTGTGCTGTATGTTGATGAATTGGCGTGAGTTGCTTGCTGAAATTTGTATATTAAACCTAAGTGCTTGTTGTTTAAAGGTAAATTTTCGGCAGGAAAATTTGACAAAGCATGAACATGAACTTAGTTGGATTTTTTTGAGGAGAATTAGACTGGAAAGGCTTGGCTGAATATGGGGTAATAAAGGATAGAGGTTGGCTGAATATCTAGTACTTGAGGATGACTGTTTACCAATAATTGATATTTATATTTTAAGCAAATTACTAGTTATTGTATCTTTAGCAAGTGTTGAGATATATAAAATCAATTCATATTGAATGAAGGTTTTACTTTAGTAATATATATATATACTGAATTTATTTGCATGCATTTTCAATAGTTCATGTATACATACTGAATTTATCTACTTTTAATCTTTTATAGTTCATGGGGAAAGAAATACACACAGATGAGGAGGTAGATAAAGTTAGAGGAGACTGGGAGATGTGCGTATCAATTTTTTTTTAATTATTGATGTTTCAGTGATGTCAGAGGTCAATAAGAGCAAAAAATATGTATCAAACTTTGAATTATTGATGCACTAATGCCATGGGTCTTTTATTCATGTATATATACTGAATTTATCTACTTTTCATCTTTTATAATTGTTTTTGCAATATTTTAAAACTTATACTGTTGTTCAATTTTGTTTAATAAGAGGAAAACTAACACACACACACACACACACACACACAGACGTATATATATATATATATATGCAGGGATTTTGCTTTGTCGAATATATATATATTCGACAAAGGAAAATCTCTATTTTTTGGAGGGCCAAAAAGGGAAAACCAAGACCTGAACAGCTCGCTCAATGAGCGTTAGATGCTCTTCTATGGCTATGGCGCTTCTAGAACATTTTAGAGTTTTCCGCAGCAGGAGCTCGAAAGCCCTACCTTTAACTGCCCCACCGACATTCTTGACCTACCACAAGTCCTTTATCTATAGGCTCAAATGTACTCAAAACATGCCATCTAAATTGTTCTACAGCGTTCAGGCCGGTCTATATATATATATATATATATATATACCATTCAATAAATTAATTGAGAGATTGTTGAATGTCTAAATTTATTGTTGAGTTGTGATAATTGTTGTTGGTTGAGGAATATTATGAATAATTCCATTGCACTATTCCATAATTTAATTGGTAATAATCAGGAAAATAAACTAATTACAAAAAAATTCTTGACAGTTTTAAGATTATCAAGGATGAAAAATTATTATTATTATTATTATTAGTAGTAGTAGTAGTAGTATTCAATTCAATTTAATTTTTTTTGACAGTTCTAGAAACTGTCAAGAATTTGGTTAAAATTATGTCAAATCGAGATTCTTGATAGTTCAAAAACTGTCAAGACCCTTCCTTGACAGTTAAGAAATTTTCAAGGAATCCCCTTCTTGTCAGTTAATAATGGTCAAGAATTAGGGTTTTTCTTATAGTGTGTTCTCACTTCAAAAGTTGTTTGGAAACCTAAGTCCAATATTCATTATTGTGTTGTTCACACCTTATTGCTTGCTTTCCAAAATGATCAATGGTATTTTGATAATGGTTGTTCGAGACACATGACAAGTAACAAATATCTTTTGACCAATTTTGAATGTTGTGATAATGGTCATGTTACCTATGTCGATGGTAAGATTGGTAAACGGTCAATTGATTTGCCTAATTTTCCTTTGCTTAATGATGTCTTGTATATTGAGGGTTTGAAAGCCAATCTGATTAGTATTAGTCAGATTTGTGATAAAAAAAATTTCGTTCAATTTTCAAAGTCAAAATGTGAAGTTTTGAACAATGAAGGTGTTGCTTTGTTGGAAAGAAAAATATCAAATGATAATCGCTGCTTGTTGACTTATCATGTTTCTTGTTTTGGTGCTAAATCTGATTGTGTAGATCTGTGGCATAAAAATCTTAGGCACGTGAACTTTAAGGATGTTGTCAAACTTTTGAAGAAAGATGTTAAAGGTCTGCCCATACTTGAACTTTCCAAAGGTAAAATATGTGGTCCATGTCAACAAGGTAAGAAAACAAGGATGTCTCATAAACCCTTGACTCATCTAACTATCTCTAATGTTTTGGAATTACTTCATATGGATCTTATGGGTCCAATCCAAACTGAAAGTATTGGTCGAAAGAGGTATGTTTATGTGTGTGTGGATGATTTCTCTAGATTCACTTGAGTTGATTTCTTAAGAGAAAAATATGATGTCTTTGATGCTTTTCAAAAATTGGTTAAGGAATTGCAAGCTGAGAAGAATTTTTTGATAAAGAAAGTTGTGAGAATTAGAAGTGACCATGGGAAGGATTTTGAGAATTCTAACTTTGCTCATTTTTGTGACATACAGGGTATCAGACATGAATTTTCAGCCCCAAAGACACTTCAACAAAATGGAATTGTGGAAAGAAAGAATAGAGTTCTTCAAGTGATGTTAAATGCCAAGAAACTGCCAAAGAGATTATGGGTTGAAGTGATCAACGCGGCATGTCATATATCCAATAGAGTCTATCTAAGAAAAGGTACTCAGCAAACTCCTTATGAGTTGTGGAAAGGTAAGAAACCTAATCTTTCTTATTTTCATGTTTTTGGATGCAAATGATATGTCTTGAATGATAGAGAAAAATTGGGAAATTTTGATTCCAAAAGTAATGAAGGTATCTTTCTTGGTTATTCCTCTAACAGTAGAGCTTATGGAATCTATAATTTGAGGTCTGATCGTATTATAAAATCAATAAATGTTGTGTTTAGTGATTCTAAGGATTTGTTTTAAGTACACATGAAGAGGAGATTTTGACATATATGTTCCTCAAAATGTTACCACAAGTCAAGAGAATGAGGTTACATCTGAGTGTCAGAATCCATAATGTCACATGAATGTGCTAACATCGACATCAAATGTGAACACAACTGGAGCTCAACCATGAAGTGAACCAAATTCTAATCTGAAAGGAATTGATCTTATTGTTGATTTGACTAATGATTTTTCCCT
The DNA here is from genome assembly GCA_009867345.2 of Toxicodendron radicans. Lineage (NCBI taxonomy): Eukaryota > Viridiplantae > Streptophyta > Magnoliopsida > Sapindales > Anacardiaceae > Toxicodendron > Toxicodendron radicans. The sequence goes on from WYDK02000074.1 coordinate 1,182,072, forward strand.
GTCTAAAGATTATTCCAGAAAAAGTCCTCCTACTTGGATAAAAAAAAGGTCATCGTTCTACTGATGTGATTGGAATCTAGAAGAGGTAATGGTTATAAGAAGGAAGAGAATGAATGAAATCAATAACTTACGCTACATTTCTTTTACAGAACCCAAAAAAGCAAAGCAAGCTCTTGAAGATGATTATAGGATTGCTGCCATGCAAGAAGAACTTGAACAATTTGAAAAGAATGATGTGTGGAATCTTGTGCCAAGACTAGAAGAAATTAATGTGATTGGAACCAAATGGATCTTCAAGAACAAATCCAATGAATTTGGGAACATTTTGAGGAACAAAGCTAGATTGGTAGTTAAGGCTACACTCAAGTTGAAGGAGTCGATTTTGATGAGACCTTTGCTCCAGTAGCTCAGCTTGAATTGATTAGATTGCTCTTGGTTGTTGCATGTTGCTTAAAGATCAAGCTGTTTCAAATGGATGTGAAGAGTGTTTTTCTAAATGTTATGCTGATGGAAGAAGTTTATGTGGAACAACATGTTGGTTTCCAAGGTCTACATAAACCTGATCCTGTGTTTAAATTGAAGAAAACATTGTATGGATTGAAACAAGCCCCACGCGTATGGTATGAAAGACTAACCAATTTTTTTCTTTATAATGATTATCAAAGAGGTACTGTTGATAAAACTATTTTCATTAAGCATGCTGATGGTGATGTTTTGTGTTTAAAAATATATGTGGATGATATTGTTTTTGGTTCCACATCTCACAAACATCCCAAGAGTTTGTTTCTTTAATGAAAAATGAATTTGAAATGAGTATGGTTAGAAATTAAGCATGTTTTTAGGACTTCAAGTTAAACAATTTGATAATGGGATGCTTGTCTCACAATCAAAATATGTCAAAAACATGTTGAAAAAATTTGGTCTTGAAAAAATATGTCAAAAACACCAATGAGCACATCTTTGAAATTGTCTAAGGATGAAAATGGAAAAAAGGTTGACACAAAGTTGTATATAAAGCATGATAGGAAGTTTTTTTTATCTCACTGCTAGTAGATCTGATATATGTTTTAGTGTTAGTTTTTGTGCTAGATATCAAGCTAATGCTACTGAACTACACTTGATAGCAGTGAAGAGAATAATGAAATAAATTTCAAGTACAAGTGATTTTGACCTATGGTTTTTATTCGATTCTAATGCAACTTTGGTTGGTTACAATGATGTCGATTGGGCTGAGAGCATTGATGATAGAAAGAGCACTTCAAGAGGACGTTTCTATCTAGGGAACAACTTGGTGACATGGTACAACAAGAAGTAGAATTCGATTTTATTGTCCATTATTGAAGCAGAATTCTTCGCTGTAGGGAGTTGTGTCACTCAGGTTTTGTGGCTTAAACAAATTCTAAGTGACAGTGGATTGTTTCAAGATTGTGTTACTATCTTTTATGATAACACTAGTGCTATAAAAATTTCAAAAAAATCATGTCCAACACTCATGAACTAAGAACATAGACATTAGACACCATTTCATTCAAGACTTAGTTGAGGAGAAAATCATTTCATTTGCACATGTGAACCCAAATTCTCAATTGGCAAATTTGTTCACAAAGGCTTCAGATTTCAAACTTTTGTTAATTTAAGGAAGTCCATTGGACTACTCAAATTTGAATGATTTGTCTTTGATATTTGTTGTGTCATGTAGAAGTTTCCTTGTTTTTAATTCGACAAGATTGATTGATCTATGTAATGCCTTGTTTATTTTTGTTTGTATGTTGCGAGGAATGTGTTCATATTGTTTTAACTCTAGAAGTAATTTGACCTTTTGTCATCTTGAGTCTTAATACTAAAATCTTTTCACCTTGTGAAAGAGCTGCCTTACTTGTAATGTGAAAGTCATTTTTGAGTAATTTTCTAAAATGTAGAAACCCTTATGTTTTGGAAAATCTACCAATTAGAGGACTACCTTCTTGCAAGTGTGAAAGTTTTTTAGAGTTCTTGCCCATAGTGTTTCATCTCTTATTGAAAAAAATGTCAAAAAAAAAATATGATTGAAAATCAAAAGAATAAAAAAAAAAAAGAAAAAAAGAAAAAAAATGGGCCATGAGGGAAGAGGTAGATTTCTAAATGTGTCATATTTCCCTCTTGAAGACATACCACACACGTATGATAAATATTTTCAGTTGATGATCTCTTGTTTGATTCAATGAATTATTTCTTTAAAAGTTAGATCATGTGGGCTATGTTTCTTATGATGTATTGACTTGTTCAAGATTGAGAAATATTTTATTGATATTTGCATGGCTTATCATATCTTGTCTCCTTAAAATCTTGTGAATCTTCGAATTGATTTTTAACTTCGTGTTATCTTAGTTTTAAATTCTACGTTGATTTTAATAATTTTGAAATCTTATCTTTTGCCTTTGTTTTTTAAAAATGTCAAACTAAGATTTGTTATGCTAACTTGTCTGGAAATGTTTTCACATTCTTTGTTATTTTTCAGTTCGTGTCATTATTCTTTGCGCTCACTTTGTGTTCGAATATTCTCACATATGTTTTTAAGTGATTGCGTAACCTAGTTAAATTCTGAACTTTTATAGGGTTTAATGTTATCTTGTGCGAACATTTACTTTTTGTCTCACTTGTGGTTTTTGTGTCATCAGAACTTTTTCCTCTCAAACTTTTCATGCTTTCTCTGATTTCATATTGTTTTCTTTGAGAATCATGTAATCAAAATCTTCACTCAAAGAAAAATTTGACGCCATTCTTTCCAAGAAAAGTGCACGACTTCAACAGATGCTTGAAGAGGAAAACTCTCAAAGTTCTTCGTCCTCAACTAACCAGACCAAAGGGTCATCTTTGTCCTCTGATGAATCCAAAAGTGCTACTTCAACCTCTCTAGAAGAGCCACCATCCAAGAAAAAGAAACTTGTGAAGAAGTCATAATCGAAGTCCTCCAAGAAACCGTCCTCGACTTCAAAATTCAAGAAGAAAAAGAAAGTTTCCTCTCTGGATCAAGTAAGGCATATTACCTTTAATTCTACTAAGGTTCAAAAGAGATTTAACAAATACACTGTGATGATACCTTTCATTTCTAAAGCCCATTTAAAACTTGATGATTTTCCTGATGTTCTGTCTATTTTGTCAAAAAGGAAAGGGTTAAATCTGTTAAAGATTTAACAATTCCTTCTAGAACCCTTGTTCAGGAATTTTATGCAAATTTTGGAAAAGAAATAGACAAACCGAGACCACATTGTAATCAGGTTTATGTTAGGGGGAGTTGGGTTGATTTTGATGTGGAAGTCATTAGAAAAGTGTTAAAGTTACCACTGATTGAGAATCCACATGAGTTAGAAGAAAAATATTTAGATTTTGTGGCCTTTTCCTTGATTGGAGGTTCAATCTCCAAATAGCCTGAATATAGCTACCTTCAACCAAATGCCCAAACACCTTTCTACAAGTTTTTGTTTAAAATCACCTTGACCAGCTGGTCACCCTCTCTGCACAACTCATTTGTGAGGCTTGAAAAAGCCCAATTTATTTATAGAATAAGCTATCTCAAGAAGATTGATCTTGCTTCATTGATCTATGATCATATTAGAAGTGCTGCTAAAGCAAATAGTACCTCTCATGCACTGTTTTTTCCATCTTTTATACACAGAATAGTTTCATCTGTTAATCCGAAGAAGTTCTCAAATGAAACTTTCCTAAAGATGAAACTAGCTACTGTAAATTCATTCAGAACTCAACAAAGCTCTACTATACCTTCTTCTAGTGCTGCTTCTGCTTTATCATCTACTGGATCTTTTAAAGCTAATACTTGGCAATCCAAGTTGATTTCTAATGTGCAGGTCCTTGAGAAGAGACTTTGTGACATTCATCAACAAATGAAGAAGTAGATGACTGCTTGTAGTCTCATGTCAACACTCACATGAAGGTCTTGTTATCAAGGATTAATCACCTTGAAACTATGTCAAACAAGAATAACTCTTCTCAATCTCCTCATGTTGATGATTCAACTCATGTTGAAAAGAATGCTTCAGATGCTGATCCCCTTGTTGCTGAGAAGACAATTCCTAATGATATTCCTCATGATGATTTTATGCCTACATCTTCTGTCATTCCTCAAGTTTTTCTAGATCCATCAATTTTTGCTGCACTAGTTCCTCCAGCTGTTGTTCACACGCCACCAGTGCATCATGATCTTGTCCGTCTAGAGTCTATTCCAACTCAAGTTACTTTTGGTTTTTCTAGCATACAAGTCTTAGTGTCTCCCTCAGGTAGAAGGCTCAACCATACTGCTGGCCGATATTTGCTTAGAAAATTTACTCGACAATAAGGTTTGCTCAAACCTTATGAACAAATGGGGGGGAATAGTCCCGCAAAAGTGATGGTGTGTGTGTTGCTGATGTTGATGTTGCTGATATTTTTATGCTTGAGGGGGAGAAATTTAAGGGGGGAAAGGTTTTTAAACTTTTGAACTATTGATTTCTTAAAGTTTTTGAATAGCCTGTGTTTTGTTTTTTAAATGATGGAACTTTTTATTGCTTTGAAGTAAGCTAGGATGATGTGTTTCATTGTTTTTTGTTTTTAACTTATTGTGTTGCATATGATGTTGCAAACTTTGTTTTTGTGTTGCTTGTTATGTTAACATCATTTTTGTCTTATGCTTGTGTTTCTCTCTTTTCTTGAAAAATGTGTTAACTTTTGGAGAAATATATTTATTTCATTGTTTTGTGTGATTGGTCTCTCATTGTCTTTTAATTGATGCTTTATTTTTTAGAGACTTTTCTTGTTGCAGATTGTGCTTTGTTCATAAGTTTGACAAAATGGGAGATTGTAAGGTTTTTATTGTAAACTTATGAAATTTATTTTCAATTGATGGGTTAAGCACAATCTGTTTTTCTGTTCATTTCATTTACACTGAATGTGAGCACATTTTGTATCGATGTGTAAACATCTGGAGTGTAGAATTTACTGAACATGTGTCACTTTAATTTTTAGATATTTTATCTTTCTTATCAACCAATAAAAATGTATTGAGTGTCACTTTACAATTGTCATTCTCATCCATGGTGGTCCTGCAAAAAGGTATTTGAGGTTGTTAAAAAGTGAAGAGCATGTGTGCTTTTGTGGTTCCATTTGTCATGAGTATTTAAACCTATCTTCTTTTTCCTTGTGTTTCTTGAGCCTGAATATTCTAATTGTCTTTATGCTCTAAAAATTTTAGAGAGTTTCTTCTCTATTGTGATAGGTTCCTTGTTTAGGTATTTGGAGTCTACTTTGAATATCTTCTATCATCTTTGTTATTGGGTATTGAGGAACTTGGTTCCTTTGATTGAAACTTGAAGAAATCTCAAGCTAATTGAGCTGAAGGTTGCCTTTGGCATTGAAGCTAGAGTGAAGATAGAGTTGTCTAGGTGGTTTCCTGATTTGAAGCAAGCTGTGGCAAAACAAAGATCAACCAGAGGATGAAATTGAAGTGTTGTGATAACAGGGAGTGTTGTACAATTGATGCTTAACTTTGGCTTTGTAATTAAACTGTGAATGTTTGCTATAATGGATTTGCTTTGTCTGGACGTGTTCCCATGGATGTAGGTTGTTTAGCCAAACCATGTAAATGTGTTTGTGTGCTTTACTTTATGCTTTTCTCTAACTTGATGAATGGACAAGCCCACAAGTTTGAATGAACTCAAAGAACACAATCAACACATTCCACATAACTTTAATTAACTAGGTTAATCGTAAACTATTAGAATGCTTATGATAGAAATTCAAATCGAGGTAGAGGAAGATCTAAATCAATAAACGAAGGAAGCAAGTCCAAGTTTGGGGAAAAAATAAAGTGCTAGAATTGTGGCAATAAAGGCCACATATAGAGGAATTGCAAAGCACCAACGAAAGAAGAGAACAACGATAATGATGCCACCAATGCATTAACTGAGGAGGTTCAAGACATTTTACTTTTATCTGTTGATAGTCCTATTGACTTTTGGGTTTTAGATTCAGGAGCTTCATTCCATACCATTGCACACCGTGAAATTCTAGAAGCTAGAAATCATGGAAAGGTATACCTAGCAGATGGAGAACCTTTGGATATTGTAGGTATGAGTGATGTTAGGTTGAAGATGACGAACAAATTTGTGTGAAAAATCCATAAAGTAGGGCATGTACCAAAATTGATCCGTAATTTAATATCAGTAGGGTAACTTGACAGTGAAAGACATGATGTGTCTTTTATGGGTGGTGCATGGAAAGTTACTAAATGAGCCATGGTCGTTGCTTGTGGAAATAAAACTAGAACTCTTTACATGACTTCTAGTTGCAGAGATTCAGTTGCAATCGCATATGCCAATGTTGCCTAAAGTTTGTGGCATTGAAGATTGGGGCATATAAATGTGAAAGGAATGAAAGAACTTCAGTCAAAGGAAAATTACCATAGGTGAAGTCAATTGATCACAATTTGTGTGAAATTTGCATATTTGACAAATAGTGAAGGGTGATTTTTTTCCAAAGTAGTATGGGAACCAGAGGCAAATAAGTTGGGGTTGGTTCATATAGACGTGTGGGGACCCTTTCCCGTGTCATCTCTTATAGGCTCAAAGTACTATGTGACGTTCATTGATGACACGAGTAGAAAGGTATGGGTTTATTTTTTGAAATATAAATTGAATGTCTTTGATATTTTTAAAAAGTGGAAAGTCGTGGTTGAAAATGAGACAAACCTAATGGTGAAGTGCTTGCGATCCAACAATAGGGGAAAGTACATTGATGAAGGGTTCAATAAATATTGTGCCAATAATGGGATCAAGATAGAGAAGACCATTCCTACAACTCCTCAACAAAATGGTGTCATCGAAAGAATGAATAGTTAATGAGCATGCAAGAAGCATGAGATTGCATGCTGGACTACCACAAACATTTTGGGCTGACGTAATTAATATTGTAACCTACTTGCTCAACATAGGACCCTTTGTACCGCTGAATTGCAAGATCCCAGAATAAGTTTGAAGAGTCAAAGAGGTAAATTATTATTTCTTAAGAGTGTTTGGTTGTTTAGCTTATGTTCACATTGACTATACTCTTAGAACTAAGGTTAATAATAAATCTAAGAAATGTTTTTTCATTGGTTATGGTAATGCCAAGTTTGGTTATCGTTTTTGGGATGACCAAAACCGCAAGATTATAAGGAGCAAAGATGTCATCTTCAATGAAGATGTAATGTACAAGGATAGGCTCAACATGAAGTTAGAAAATCCAAGCACTGAAGTGAAGAAGCAAGAGGTAGTTCCTTTGAAAGAATTCCAATTGAATGACATGCAAGACAACGACCAGGAAGATCAAGAGAATATAGCTCCAGAATTTGAACCAAAAACGCCCATGATTGAACCTAGAAGATCTTCCAAGACTATAAGACCACGATAGAGGTACTCCTCTTCGTTGCACTATATTTTACTAACTGATGGTGGTGTACCAGAGTGTTACGAGGAAGCGGTGCAAGTTGATGACTCAATCAAATGGGAGCTAGCTATAGAGGATAAGATGGACTCATTATTAACAAATCAAACTCGACAGTTGGCAGGCTACCACAAGGGGAAAAGGCATTGCAAATATCAGGTGAAAAAAGAACATGATGGCAATAAGAGATATAAAGCAAGACTAGTCGTGAAAGGATTTCAGCAGAAAGAAGACATTGACTACACTAAAATTTTCTCTCCAGTTGTCAAGTTGACTACAATAAGAATAGTACTTAGGTTAATGGCAAAAAAAACCTTCATCTTGAACAATTAGATGCAAAAACATGGTTTCTTCATGGAGAACTAGATGAAGAAATTTATATGCAGCAGCCACGTGGTTTTAAAGTACAAGAAAATGAGATAATGGTGTGCAAACTTCAAAAGAGCCTATATGGGCTAAAACGGGCGCATAGACAATGGTACAGAAAGTTTGATGGTTTATGTGTAGTAACGGTTTCCTAAGATGCCAAGCAAATCATTGATGTTATCTCAAGAAACTTGGTAACTCCTATATCATCTTATTACTATACGTAGATAGAATGTTGATTGTAGGGGCTTAAAAACAAGAAATAGAAAAGGTAAAAAGGCAATTGTTAAAGGAGTTTGCTATAAAGGATTTGGGAGTTGCAAAACAAATCATTGATATGAGGATTACCAGAGATAAAGCCAAAGATTTCTTGAAATTGTCACAAGAAGAGTATGTGAAGAAAATACTCAATAGGTTCAACATGGATGGAGCAAAGCTAGTAATTACCCATTTGGCTAGTCACTTTAAACTATCCAAAGGTCAACCACCTATAACAGAGCATGAGCAAGACTACATGGCCAAGCTACCTTATCCATTAGCGATTGACAATCTTATGTATATCATGGTGTATACAATGTTAGACATGGCACATGCAGTGGGAGTTGTGAGTAGGTACATGATCAATCCATAAAAAAACAACATTTGGAAGCAGTAAAGTGGATTCTTAGATATTTGAAAGGCATTACAAATTCAACATTATGCTTTAGGAAGTCAAACTTCGAGCTACAAGGTTATGTGGATGCTAATATGAATAGTTACATTGATAGCCGCAAGAGCACCATATGTTATGTCTTTACATTAGGTGGGATAGTAGTCAGTTGGGTTTCAAAGTTATAGAAGAATTAGGTCATAATTATGAGAAGAGCACTTTGTATTATGATAGCCAAAGTGTAAGTCACCTAACAAAGAACCCAGTTTCCCATGCTAGGACAAAACACATGTAAGTTCGTTAACATTTCATATGCTTAGCTTTGGAAGAAAGAGTTATAGCACTCGAGAATATTCAAGTGAGTCAAATTTATGAAGGTGGTTACCATTGGGAAACTAAAGTTGTGTACAAATTTAGTTTGGACTTCTTGTTTGAAGAAAGAGAAGTTGATGACGCTGCTAATGGAAGTGAAAAATTGAAGAAATGTGTTGAATTACTCCAAGTGGGAGATTGTTGAGATTGTGGAGCCAAATTCAATCCAAATTAGTGTTGTAGTATGACATGAGTTTACCTAATATGTTTCTATGTAGAATTGTTTTTTCTTTCAGAATACAATTAAGAATAGGAATATAATTAGGAATTAAAATAAAATTTCTATTAGGATATGAAATTTGAGTACTATTAGAAATAATATTGTCAAAACTAGTCGTCACGTCCGCAAAATTAATTAAACTCCTAATTAACTAGTAAGTAGCAATAAGGGTTGAATCCTCAGGGAGCAAGACTTAAGACTAAATGAATATTCGAGTTAATGGTAATTAAGTAGGGAAAATGAATGATTAACACTAAGGAAACAACTTGCAAGAATTAAAGAACATAATTAAAACTAAACAACCCAAATGCAGATATTAAAAACTTGAAACTAAAATGATTTAAAACTTTATATTAAAAACGTTGCCGCTATGGTTTTGGTTCGACACGAGACCAACTCTCACAACACTCCTCCACACTTTGCGATTCCTTAAACCTACAAGGCAAGACAAACCATTGACATTGTTCCTCGACACTCTGGGTATAATCTATCATGTCTCATCCGATTACTTAAGTTTGATTGGTTAAAGACTATCATCGACTACTGACGAACGATACAACTTAAACACAACTAGTTGGTACGACATTAATAAATACAATTCGTCAACACGTATCATCCAATCAACCAATTACACAATCAATGGAACACAAGTAGAAATGGCATTAAATGTGATTATAACTTGATTACAATCGATGCGAAGTAATTTAAAGCAATACTCAACATTTAATTTTCTCAAACCAACACGTATCGTGCAATAAGTTTTATGTAAACAATTAACCGCAATGGACAACAAACATTAATCACAAATCATGTATTAGACTACATTAAAAAATCAAAATCAAACATGAAATGAAAAAAAATATAGTTAATACATAATACTACCGAATGTTTGATACATGATTTGTGATTAATATTTGTTTTCTATTATGGTTACGTCGAGATCTGATGAGGAGAGCGGTGGATTCAATCTTGATCTCGCCTACGTCGTAACAGACAACCTAAAGCTTAACCGCTCATGGGTGTGTCGATGAAGGTTAGATTGATGGAAATGAAGCTAGTCATGGAGAAGAGTTTGGAACCGCAACGAGATGGTGTGAAGAAGGAATGGAAACGACCAAGATAATGGTGGAAGTCGAGCGGTCACAACTCGCCAAAATCCTAAGGTGGCTCACTGTGGCTCACTGTGAAATGGAGATCTAAGGGCACCAAAATGTAGATCAGGACCTATGGAAGCTAGATCGGCCGAGAGGAAGGTAAGAAGTCGCCGAAAAGTTGTCGAAAAGTTGCCAAAATCTCGTCTGGAAGCTGAAGAGTCACATTTTGGGAAGTGTTGAAACTTGGCCAAACTTCGGTTGAATCTGTTTGGAGATGCTCTGGTGAGGCTAGGAAGGAGATGGTTGGCCTAAGGGAAGCTCAAAGGTCTCTAGATAGTGAGCAAACTCGCTGGAAGTTGAAGGGTTGCATGGTGGTGGCGTGAAATGATGTGGAGCTAACAGATGAGCTTTGAGGGAGGTGAATCGTCGTAAAAAAATGGAGTTGGAGCGTCACCGGAGCTTGATCGGAGGTTGATTGGAGGTGGAGTGAAACTCCTTGGTTCACGACTCTTCACTTTCCTTTTATAGGAATTGAGGCAAATTTTCATTTGGTCCTTACATATTAAAAAATGACAAAATCAACCGCCTGAAATTATGACATTTTACCCCCTGATCAACATATTTGAGACAAAATCCACCTAGGATAATAAATCACACCCTAATATCAACTCACAACATTTCAAAAATCATTCCAAACATGCACAAATTGTAAGGAAAAATTAAAATGTGATTTTCCATTGATAATTCTATAATTTCTTTAATTGTCTCAATATAAATTAAATTAAATCACAAGAAGGGTATTTTAATCATCTTAATAGAGTCATTTTCATGACTAACAAATATCACATGTGTTCCCTCTAAAAAAAATGGGTTAAATCCTAGAGTTAGGAAATTGAATAGAAAAGAAGACAAACCCACAATTAGAGAGTGAGAGCCATCAAATATTGGTTTGGTGAAAGATCCAATATGTGAGGCTTGTGAGAGACTCTTGTAATTTTTCTTCTTCTTCATAATGAAATTCCGTAACGGCAAAATGGACGTAGCTCTTATACGGAGAGTGAACCACTATAAATCTTGTGTTTGTTTGTGTGGTTTATTTATTTGTCTTTTCTTCGCTTTATTTTTTCTTTCATAAAATTTTGGATTTGCTATCATTCGATTAAATCCCCACAAATATTAGTCTCTAGTTATATCATTGAGGGGCTGTTTGGTTGGGGGTATTATTTGATTAATGGGATAATGTCATCTTTTATTACCTCATTACCTGGTTTGGTTGGCTAAGTAATAAAACATTTAGTAATCTTATTATACCAATAGTAAGTTATTGTTGGTAATATAGGGGGTAATCTTAATACCACCATTTTCTTAGGTATTTTAAGATTACCTTGGTAATCTTTTTTCTTCACTATTTTGTCCTTAACTATTATAATTTTAGGACAAAATTGACTTTAGTTTAAAATCAATTTACAATTTTTTTTCTTTACTATTTTATCCTTACATTTAAAATTTTTAAGATATAAATGCCCTTAACATTTTAAATAATTGCACAGACCTATGGCCGGATCAAGCCACCCAACCAGCGGCCGGCCGCCTACAACCATCGCCGGTCGTCGGCCAACGACACAAGGCCGGCAGGATATGGCCGCCCTTGTGCCCATCTGGCCATTTCTAGCCCTTTCTTTGGCCAGAAACGGTCAGATCTGTTCTGGCCGTTAACGGCCA
>WYDK02000074.1:1214223-1231045 GCA_009867345.2 Toxicodendron radicans
ATAATTAATCTTAAACAACACAATATTGCTCAGGTCACAACGATGTGACAACTTTAGGCATCAACACAGCCCTTTATAACACAGCCCTTTATTGGTGATAAAAAAATGTCAAAATATTGTTATTTTAGTTGCCAAAATTAAATCCGTTAATCTCAATTTTATTCATTTTGTTGAGGGGTTAATGGACTCATGCCCCAATTACTGTAACTTCAACGTGCCCATCACTCCCTTCTATAATTTCAGCAATACCCACAATTCAGCTGCCGCCAATTTCACCCAGACACCCATATTGCGTCAAAGCCATGGGGGTGTCAAGGCTACAGAGCTTAAGATTTGGAACTGTAATCTCTGGAGTTGCCAACGTAATGGTGGTGATCGTTGGTGGGATTCTTATTTTTGTTGCGTTTCCTTCTTGTGATGGCCACAAACTTTTCCCCATTGGGGTTGTTTCATTGGCCGCTGGGATTAAATTTGGCTCCATGATTAAAACAGGGATGGCACAAGAAGCCACTGCCAAAACCGTTCTTGATTCTACTGCTGACACCATCATCCGCCATGAAAGAAGGGTAATTTGTTTTTTTAACCAAATGCAATATGTTTGTTTGTTTGTGTTGTTTTGTTGAAGAAGGACCACGTTGTTGTTGTGTTTCTTCGGGGCATTTTTCAAACATGCATTAGACACTAACTAGAGTTTAATGAAGTCTAAATAGAAGTGTAGACACTCTTGTATATGTAGTGATCTTGAATCATATGCTACATTCAAGTAGGTTTCATTGCTGGGCTTAATTTGCTCTTCTTTGCTGTCGTTTAAATGTCTAACCAAGGGGTAGATAGAGGATTCTTCATTTACATATAGTATGAACATGGTGGTGAGGATGCTTTAAATGGTTTACTAAAGTCTAATTAGTATTTTTAGGGGTACACTTTTTTGGCGTATTTGTAGTTTCTTTTAGAAGTTTAGTTGTGTTCTAGTCATTGAAGTAGTTGTATATGAAATAACCTTATTGTATGTATTTCAGCTTATTTCAGAGTACTTTTAGGCTATTTGGTGCATATTGCAGTTTCTTAGATGAGAAAAAAAGAATGTAATGTAAAGATGCAATGTACTTATCAAATGTATATGGTAGTTTATTACAAATCATTTTCTGGTTTCAACCACCATCCATTGTTAGGCATAACGAGCTATCACTTAAGATGTCTAACCATGGCTTACATATAGGATTATTCACTTAACTATACACCCCTTTCCTCTAAACTTGTTTAATGCATAGGGCTGTGGCTCAACTGCTATAACTCTAACATACAAGAAAAAAATGTTTTTTTCACTTTTCTGAACAGATGAGGTATAAAACATGGCTTTGGTGGACCCGTTTTGCTATAGTAATTGCATTGTTTCAAGTTGTGGGTGCAACTTACCTCTTGTTCAACATGGCTAAATATGTTTCTGATGATGGAACTCCAAGTAGGTGTGTTTTAGGTAAGATGGTCATTCTTGCATTATCTTTATGTGCTTGTCATTGTTGTTATTACTATCACATGGCTTGAGAATTAAGTTTGTGTTTGCCTTTGGGTGATTTATTGCTTCAGCTTTTTCTCTTACTTTTTGAACGAAAAATTTTCAATTCTTTAAAAAAAAGAAGTAATGTACAGAGATGAAAAATTAAGATATTTTACCATATGAAGTCTTTATTACTTCATCGAAAATGGGTACATTCAGCCCTCCATTCATTAGCTGAAAAACCTAGGTTTGACTCCAGTCATAATTTAATGAGATTGATCTTGTTATTTGGAGAAATGGGAATCGTGTCAAGGTATGTACTGAAAATGTGGCTTTGATATTATTTTTAAATAAGGGAAGTGACTTTTCCAAGTCTAGTTTAACAATCTTTTTCTCTACTACTTTTTTTTTTTCGTTACCGAGAAAAAACAAAATAAAACAATGGATAAACATCTGTTTCACTATTATGGATTAACTCAGGTGTGAAAATTAAACCAAAACCTTAGCAGGGCTGGGTTTTTCAGGTTGATGATTTTAGAAACTTACCATTCTGTTCAGCAATTTGAATTTTGTATTTCAGGAGTGGCTCCAAATGGTAACAGGTGGATGCAAAAGCTATTGGTGTTATTTGTCATCATGGTTTGTTTTGTAGCACTAGTGCAGTGTTTTATAGGTTCTGATGTTTTAAGATGGAGGTCATTTTATGCAACCCAAGATGATGTATGGAAAGCTCACTATCATGAAGTATTTGATCATGGCATTCGTGAGATAATGTGCTGTTTTGGACGTATTCAGTACTTGTAAGTCTGCTTCGTTAAGTATCATATACATTATTGATTGATTCCATCTGATTTCAACTTATATAATTTGTCCAGAACTGTCTCGGAGGAAGATGAAATATATTCAGTAGCAAAATTACTTGGTGATCTTGTTGCTTATCGTGCATCAGGCACTGGCCATTTGGAACTTTTGGCAGGTTTGTTTTGAGTCTTTTGACCTTAGCTAGTTTCTTAGCATACTCATGTAGCTGTTCGAGGCAATTTCTTCGTATGCTTATTTTTATTTTTATTTTTTTGGCCACTCCCTGATAGGTAGGATATAAACCTTAACCGTATGCTGATGCTGATCCCAACCAACCTTTGCCCTAACCCTAAACCCCAAGGATCTTGATACTATAAGAGATATTTTGAATTTAGTTAGCTTTCTTTCTGTTTATTTTCCCCCCTATTTGACATGCTACCACATGCTTATGTATTTGTTTATTCATTTATTATCAATTCTGTTTGTGTATAAGGCTTATGTAACAATTACATACTAAACAAAATAAAATTATTAAATCTTTAGCAAGAAGGCATAACGATTATAGAATAGCTTTTTTCTGAATAATTTTTAGTGACTTCCCTAAATCCTCAGTCTGTAATTCAAGTTATACAACCTCAATTTTTTCTTCACCAGCCTGTCTTGCCTGACTTTATAAAGCATTATCTGTTCAGGTTTAGCTTTATTGCAGAGGCATAGCCAGTCCCCAACATCATATGAAGGATTTCTCGAGGCACCTCAAGAACGGCTTCAGGAAGCGGCTGCTTTTCATAAATTTGCCGAAGCTGCCTACACTGTATTAAGAAACATTTTGTTTCTATCTTTAATAATAATAATCTTTTTCTATAGTTACTTATAGTCAATCTTATACGTAAGTGATGTGTGGTGCAGGGCCCATTACTTGATATTGGAAGAAATCCTATATTATTTCCTTGTGCATGGCTTTATAGGCAAGGGGTTTTGTCTCCATGGACTTATAGCAGGTAGTCAGTTGATTTGAAATCTTGCCTCAGGGACCAGTATGTAAAAGGATTTGAAGTTATGCTGCAAATGTGTTAAGAAAACTGAAGATCCTTGTAATAATTATGGTGATTTTGTTTGTCAATCAATTTTATATAACAAAACTAAATATCAATGAGTATTTTAGGATGAACTTGCACCTAGTGTAAGAGTAGCAGCTCCCACATCATTCCATAACTTTTTGTGGGATTCATTTTTAGGCATATAACCTTTAGATCTAATGTTTTACCTCTGTTATACACGCCAATTTCTAATCAATTGGGCATCATCTATCTGGTTCTTGTAGTGATAGTTCCTGTGGACCTGATTATGTGGTGATATGGTCCATATGGATAACTAATAACCTTGAAATTTGGTATGTGTGATATATATATGTTCTTGTGAGGAACATCTTGAACGTTACATTATGGCCTCTATCAAGATTCAGGAAATATATTTGTAGAAAACATATAAAGAGGGTTTCTAACCTACGTTTTTATCCCTCTTTCTCAATGTGTAATTTGAGTTATTAAAAGTTACAACCCAAAATGTGTCGTATCTCATACACTTGAAATACCACTCGCACCTCTATATACTTTTCTCCAAGGTTTGCCTTTTTTGGCATTTATATTGTATTGTATCTCTCATACATTTTGTATAAAAATGGATCCCCTTTTTCTATACACACACATGCAAATAGTGGTATGTACAACATATTTACCACTCTTTAGAAAATCTTTTAGTCCATCGCAATCATGAACTTTTATTCGTTTCTTCTCAGGCGACCCATACTTGATGGTGATAATTGGTGGCGAGGCCATGCTGCAGCCTTTCTAAAGTACGTCAATTTATCCCCAGACGTACTTCGGCGAGGTCGTGTGGGTCAGGTGAGTTTATATTGATAGCACTTTTTATCTTAGTTTTGCAACAAAAATAGGTCGGAGATTGGTTTGTATTGAAAAACTTGTTCTAGGCTTGAAACTCAATGGACATATGACTACTTATATCTCGCATAAATCACTTTGATAGTTTTTACCATGTTGATAGCCATTTTTATCTTAGTTTTGCAAATGAAGGAGATTGATGACTTATTATCGGGTAAGCCTTGTGGGATTGCAATATTGCTATTAGAGGAAAATACCTTATAAACTATGACCAGATAAGGACAAAGTCATCCAATCTAAATGTGTTAGTGCTTTAGAATTTGCAATATTGGCATTTCAACCAAGAGAATGAATTTTATTAATGTGGAAGGGAAGATAAATAAGGACCCATTCGCTATTGTTCAAGAAAATGAATATAAGAATTGGAAACAACAAATACGATGTGGTACTTCCGAGACTCAAAATTCTTCCTGTATCATTTTTTGAAAAACATTATTTCGATATAAGAACAGTAGAAATGCTTATGCTGGAAAAATAGTTTTTTTTTTTGGGAAATTACATCTATTATCTCAATATCCTACGGTATTATTTGTTCTTTTATTAAATTTTAAGTCTGTGACTAACCAATATACTTATATTTAATTTGGTTGCTTTAATTCTTTTAGTACAATTAACGTAGTTGATTTTACATGAATCTCATATCTGAACTAGCTATTTTGAACAGTTTGAAATATTAATCTAAATTCATAGTTGTTGAATGCTTATTGGTATATTAATTTTTGAATGTAGAAAGAAAATTTATTGCTTTAAATGTCTTTCGTAGAAATATAGTTCTGAACTAAGTTAATTTTTACAAGAATTAACACTTATTGACAAAATGTTTAGTTGAAAATTTCTTATGGAATGGAAGTTTTTTCTTTTTCTTTTTCTCTTACAAAATCTGGCAAATTATCTTGTACTTTCACAAACATTTTCTGAAAACAACAAATTTTGTTTTTTTGGAACTTAGAAATCATGAAGTCATTTTCAAAAAGGATACGTAATGCTCCTAAATACTTCAATAGAAAGTTTTCCTAATTCCTAGGGCTTTTCTTAGCTAAATTCAGCCTAGGTAAAGTCTGGAGGCATCTGGATTCTGTGTATCAGAAATTTACTTGTTTAATATCCTGGTTATATAGTGTGAGTTCATCAAAATGAATCCCTCTTCTGCAACAGCATGATAGTTCTTTTCTTTTCTTTTTTGTTTTGAGCTACCTAATTGTGTGATCCAGAATGGTAAACTTGTTTTGATTTCCATGAATACTAGCCTTGTTTATTATACTATTACTTTAATTCTGGAGGATATTACTGCAGAATGTATTTTTTTTTTTTTTAAACTGTCTCTCCACTTGCTAAAAATTCTTCTGTTATCTTTTCATTTTAAAAAATGCAAATTTCTTATTGTTATAACCTCAACGATCTAACAGATTTTTTGGGTACTCTATATGGATTCTTTCTTCTCCAGGAAAAATGTAAAGTTGCATACTTTATTTTGGTTTTACATCATCTAAAATCTTTGGTAATTACTGTACGAGGAACTGAGACTCCTGAAGACTTAATAATTGATGGTTTAGGCAGGGAATGTCTCCTTTCTGCTGAAGATTTGGATGGCTTAATGAAGTATGTCTCTCTCTCTCTCTCTCGTGCTAAGTGTGAGTAGATATGGAAGCCCATTTAGCAATTTTAAGTAGTGTACACATTCATGGTTTGTGTGCTGAATGTAAGAAGAGCGACAGTTTCATCACTTCATGTCGTAGCTTTGAGTATCAATTCAGATTGATAGGAACCCACTTCAATATCTCAAACAATTAGACTGGGTAGTGAGTCTTATTGGGTTTGGGTAATCCCACGTTGGAAGGGAAAGGGGTGGGCATGTGGGTTATAAGGGCTGGGCCATCCTCCCTTGGCAAGCTGGTTTTCCAAGGTGAGTTCTACCCAAATCGAATAAGACCCACTACCTAGCTCAATTGTTTGAGATATTGAAGTGGGTTTTTATCAAATATGATAAGAATCTCACATTGGAAGGGAAAGGGGTGGGCATGTGGGTTATAAGGGTTTGGGTACCTCCCTTGGCAAGCCATTTTCCAAGGTGAGTTCTACCGAAGTCCAATAGGACCCACTACCCAACCCAATTGTTTGAGATATTGAAGTAGGTTCCTATCAAATGATATCAGAGCCATGATTCTGTGCCTACATGGTAGGCTGACCTGTGGCAAGCCATATCTTTCTCCAAACCATCCATTCTACCCTTTCCATTCTAGTGTTGACCATCCCAAACCGGGCTTTGATACCAGTTATAAAGACCTCAAATATTAGGCACTCAAAATGGCAATCAAACTCACAATATAACACTCATTCAACAATCTTGCACCAAAGAAACTGAATAGAAATTACTATATTGAAATAGAAGTTAACTTGAAAAGAAAAGATAGAGACTAGCAATTCGAGGAGCCAGCACCCTCCCACAATATGACCAATGACAAAGAAACTGTCTTGCTCCAACACCGTACCTCCCCTATATACAAGCTATCCCCACATAATATTCTATAATCCTAGGACACGTATTATTCTTTTTAACTAACTTCCTTGGCCCACAAGATTGCCACACACACAAAAGACTACTGTTGCCCTTTTCCTTTCTTCTTCGAATAAACCTTAATGGTAGGAGGTTTATCAATGCCCCTCCCTTGAAGAACCACCTTGTCCTCAAGGTGGAAGTGAGGGAACTAGTGGTTGATCACTTCATATGGTTCTCACGTGGCTTTGATGGTTGGCAAATGCTTCCATTGAATCAACACTTCTTGACTGCCATCCAACAATGGTGCTATTTGAAAGGGTAGATTCGGGTTGGACTTGGAGTTCTAGCTTCTCAGTGAGGAATGAGGGAAGGGGTTGGACTGGAGATGAGTCTGAATGCAGCGTTTGAGCTGAGAAACATGGAACACTAGGATACGTGATGTGGGAGGAAGCTCCAATTTGTAAGCCACTTCTCCAATTTTTTCCACAATAGCAAAGGGTCCATAGAATTGAGGGCTCCATTTTTCATTGAGTTTCCTGGCCAACGATCGAAATTTATAAGGCTGTAACCTCAAAGTACACAAAATCACCAGGTTGAAATTGACATCTCATTTGTGTGCATCAGCAATTTGCTTCATTTGATTCTGGGCAGTAACCAGGTTGTGTTTGAGTTCATCTAACATTGCATTTCTTTTGAACAACTATTGGTTAACATCCTCCACAGTAGAAAGGAAGTCAGTTAATCTTAAAAGAGTTGGGGGTTCTCTACCATACAAGGCCTTGAAGGGTGTTGTCTTTGTGGAGCTATGATAGGTGGTGTTGAACTAGAACTCCACCCAAGCTAACCACTTGGGCTAGTGGCGAGGCTGCAAACTACAAAAACATAGGAGATAAAACTCAAGGCAGCGATTTACCAATTCAGTTTGGCCATTTGTTTGTGGATGATATCAGAGTGGTTCCAGCAGCTTTAAAGATTTCTTGCCAAAAGTTGCTCATAAATACCCTGTACCTATTCGATATGATTGAAATCGGGAACCCATGAAGTCGCACTATTTTAGAGATGAACAGAGCCACCACCTCATTGGCATTGAATGGATAGGATGAGGGAAGAAAGTGTCCATATTTGGTAAATCTATCCACCACCACCACCACCACCAGGACAATATCATACCCTTTGGCTCTAGCAATCCTCCTATAAAGTCCATGGTGAGCTCTTCGAACACTTGATTGGGAATTGGTAGAGGTTGGAGGAGACCCGCTGGTTTGAGAGAAGAGTGTTTATTGAGTTGACATGTGGTACAAGCCTTGACAAAGTCGCACATCTTTCTTAATACCCTTCCAAATTGCAGTTCCAGTCACCTTTTTATAAGTTCTGAAAAATTCAGAATGTCCTCCCCCAGGGCTGCAAAGAAATTCTTCAAGAAGTTTGGGAATGTATCTTGATGATTTTGGGAGAATGACTATGTTCTTGTAGAATAAACACCCTTGTCTGAGCTTGTAGTTAGGTTTGCTACCCGGATCAAATAACAATTCTTGCATGATGGCCTGATGTTTTGGATCTTGTTGGGCCCCAGGTGCTAAATCGTCATAATTTGAAAATTTCACCACTGTTAGGGCATTCAAGCTCACTCCTTCATCCCTCCTGGATTGGCCATCAGCCACCCTATTAGCCTTTCCGGGATAATAATGTATTTCAAAAGAGAACCCTAAAAGCTTGGAGAGCCATTTCTGTTGCTCAAGCGTTTTCACTCTCTGGTCTGTTTGTAAGTTTCTCTGATCTGATCTGATGATGAATTTTTTACCCAAGATGTAATGACTCGACTTGTGTATAGCAAACACTATAGCCATTAATTCTCTCTCATAAACTTACTTCTGCCTAGACGTGGGAGAAAATGCTTTGCTCAAGTAAGCCATTGGTCTGAATTGCTGAACTAGAACTGCCCCCATGCCAATACTCAAAGTATCTGTCTGAATTTCAAAAGGGATATTGAAATTTGGTGTGGCAAGTACAAGGACAAAAATCATGGCTGCCTTAAGCCTCTCAAAGGCCTGTTGAGCTTCTTTACCCCATGTGAATGAATCTTTTTTTAAGAGTTGGGTCAGTGGTTGGGTGATGGATCCATAAATTTTAACAAACCTTCATTAGTATCCTATGAGTCCCAAGAATCCTCCAAGGCTTTTAACATTTTTTGGAATTGGCCATTCTACCATTGCTTTAACCTTTTGTCGGCCTCTATTCCCTTAGCAAAAATCAAATGTCCCATGTATTCCAACCTCTCTTGGGCAATGATACATTTTTTTTTCATTCACCACTAGGTCATTCCCTTGAAGAACTTCGAAAGCTAGTGTAAGTGTTTCAGATGGTCGTCTATGTTGGAGCTATATATGAGGATGTCGTAAAAAAAAACGAGTATGAACTTCCTAAAAAATGGCTAGAATATGGAATTCATCAATGACTGGAACGTTGATGGGGCATTAGTCAACCCAAATGGCATAACTAGGAACTCCTAGTGGCCATTATGAGTTCTAAAAGCAGTCTTAGGTTCATCCCCCACTTTATCCCTAATTTGATGGTACCCCGATTTCAAGTCAAGCTTAGAGAAGATGGCTGCCCCAGCTAACACATCTAAAAGTTCTTCTATGGTGGGTATGGGAAATTTGTCGGGTATGGTAAGGTTGTTTAGGGCTCGGTAATCTACGCAAAAACGCCAACTTCCATCATTCTTCTTGACTAAAAGGATTGGGCTGGCAAAGGGGCTGGTACTAGGCGGTATGATCCCCGCTTCCAACATTTGTCCTACCATCTTTCCTATCTCGTTCTTCTGAAAATATGGGTATCCATACGGCCTAATATTTGGTGGTTGTGATCTCTCCCTAAGGGTTATGGCATGATCCTGGGTTCTATGTGGAGGAAGTTTGGTTGGTTGATTGAACAAGTGTCTGAACCCTTCTATCACATCAACAACTCTAGCATCCAGTGGGGTGTTCTCCAATTCTGCTTTGCTCTCAATGGAACACAATTCTACCCAATACCTTGCCCCTTCATTCTGAATAGTTCTGATAATGGACTTTAGGGACACTGACTTCTTTGATAAAGATAGATCCCCTTGCAGTATCACCCTTTTCCCTTCTACTTCGAATTTCATAGTCAAATGTTTCCAATTAGCAAAAACACCCCCAAGTGACTTTAACCATGTTATGCCTAACACTACATCTATGCCTCCCAACTCAAACAGAAAAAATTCCTGCCTAATGGTTACCCCCTGTATCTCCAATTGTACTCCCTAACGGATTCCTTCCCCTTTGACAGTGGCTCCGTTCCCCACCATCATTCCAAAAGCCCTCCCCTTTTCAATTTCTATCCCTAACTTCTGTACCAATTCGTGGGCTATGAAATTGTTGGATGCTTCACTGTCCATAAGAACAATTACCTCCTCACACCCAATTCGTCCCCTAACCTTCATCGTATGATTTGACGTAATTCCCATAATCGATTGCATAGAAAGAGAGAGTGACTTACCTCCCTCCTTGGTTTCGCCGTCTGCATCTGAAACTGGGTTCTCTGTTTCTGGTTCATCATCCTCTATAACCAATAAGATTTGCAATGATTTGCTCTTACACTTGTGGTTGGGCCCGAATTTCTTGTCACACCGGAAACACAACCCTCTTTCTCTCTTGTATAGTAGTTCTGCGTCGGTCATTCGTGGGAAATTGTCCCCTTTAACACCGGAGTTTGTCGTGTCAATCGTCATCTCTCTTCGGTCAAATGTGTGATTGGATTGGGATTGATTATATTCGGGATTTCGGGTTGTAATGTAGTTGGATCCGGGTCGCCATGTATTTGGCCGGATGTGACCCGAGTGTACGGGTCCATTCTCCTTATTGGACTTTTATTGGTTTTGGTCCGGGCCATTTCCATTACCCAATTTCTCTCTTCAATTCTATGGGCTTGCACTAGTAATTCAAATAAGTTGTTGGGCTTGGATAGCATAAGATCGGCCCGAATCTCCTCCTTCAACCCATTAGTAAACACGCCCATGAACAGATCTTCTTCGATGTTCTTTAATGGAGTTGCCTAAGCTTCAAACTCTTCCCTGAACTTTGACACTATTCTGGTCTGTCTTAGTGCAACCAACGCTTCATAAGCTGATCCTTTAAATGACGGGCTGAATGAATCAATCAATGCACTCTTAAACCTTTGCCAAGAATGAATTGGCGATCGTGACTCAATCCATTGGTACCAATTCAGAGCTTTCCCCTCCATACAGACAATAGTTGCTTCCACCATCTCAGCCTTTTCATACCGATTAATATTGAAGTAACGGTCTACCTTGAAAGTCCACCCATATGGGTCTTCTTTGTTAAAAACTGGTAGCTCCAGTTTTTTGATCCTTCTGTCCTCCTTGCTAGTGTCACCCTCCGTTGTTCTTCTCTGTTCTTCACCCCCTTCATTATGTGGATTCTCCGATGGGGCTGTTTTTCGTTTTCGCGATCTCGCGTTTCATCTCTTTGCTCCCTTAATCTCATCAACTCCCGTAACTCTAGTAAGTACTCTTTAACATTCCGTAAGTCCTCTTTCACTGCTCCCATATCCTTCTCAAAATCATCCATTCTACTTTCTACCCTTTCCATTCTGGTGTTGACCATCCCAAATCGGGCTCTGATACCAGTGATAAAGACCTCAAATACTGGACACTCAATATGGCAATCAAACCCACAATATAACACTCATTCAACAATCTTGCATCGAAGAAATTGAATAGAAATTACTATATTGAAATTGAATTTAACTTGAAAAGAAAAGATAGAGACTGGCAATTCGAGGAGCCAACACCCTCCCATAATATGACCAATGACAAAGACAAAAACTATCCTGCTCCAACATTGTGCCTACCCTATATACAAGCTATCCCCACATAATATTCTATAATCCTAGGACACAGTATTATTCTTTTTAACTAACTTCCTTAGCCCACAAAATTACCACACACACAGAAGACTACTGTTGCCCTGCTCCTCTCTTCTTCGAATAAACCTTAATGGTGGGAGGTCTATCAATACCATTTGATAGGAACTCACTTTAATATCTCAAATAATTGGGTTGGGCAATGGGTCTTATTGGGTTTGGGTAGAATTCATCTTGGAAAACCGGCTTGCCAAGAGAGGGTGCCTAAGCCCTTATAACCCACCTGCCCTATTGTTGCCCTTTTCCTCTCTTCATCGAATAAACCTTGGTCTATCAATACCATTTTATAGGAATCCACTTCAATATCTCAAATAATTGGGTTGGGCAATGGGTTTTATTGGGTTTGGGTAGAACTTATCTTGGAAAACCGGCTTGCCAAGGGAGGGTGCCCAAGCCCTTATAACCCACCTGCCCACCCCTTTCCCTTTCAATGTGAGATTCCTAACAAACCATCATGCTTCCGCAACCAACGTCAGCGTCGATCTCTTTACCCCCATCGACCTCTTTATTTCTTGGGTGACTTCGCGGATCCTCTCACCTCGGGCCTCCATACCCTTTCTCAGGGTAGTAGCCCAGGCCTAAGGTCAGCCTGCTCAGTCTGCCATGCAGGCGCTATCACATAGGCGCAGGATCATGACTCTGATACCATTTGATAGGAACCCACTTTAATATCTCACACAATTGCCTGGGTAGTGGGTCTTATTGGGCTTGGATAGAACTCTCCTTGGAAAAGCCCTTATAACCTACATGCCCACCCCTTTCCCTTCCAATGTGGGATTTCTAACATAGTCAATCCCGTATTTCTTACGTTTCATTAATAAAGAGAGTAATAGGAGATCAGGAAATAGGCTGAATTTAGAAAGGGTAAAGTGGGGAAAATGAACAATGTTAAAGCCTTTTGTTTCATAACAATTGCGGAACATTTTTCTTGTGTCTGAATCTTGAACACTAATGAAATGTTTAAAAGTGCATGTACTTGAGACAGTCATGATTTATTAAATTGATAAACTTGAATGAGTTTATGTTTTATATTTATTGTGCAAAGTTACCCTTCGTAGAAAAATTCTTGACTCTTTTGTAGGGACAATTTATAATTTGATACAAACTCATCCAGAATTTATGCAATATAGAAACCAGAGCACAAAACATAGTAATCATCACTTGTCTGCGTTTTGGTGTGTAATACATGTCTGCCTACTTGATGTCATGATATATATTTCACCAGTATGGTCAACTTATATTTGTGGTCCAAAGCTGTCTCGAAGTCATTGGTAAACATGCTAGGGGCAATTATTGCTGATCTACCTGAAGATTTGTCCCAATTTCAAAAACTCCCCCTATAATTTCGTAACTTTCTCTTACCTTTCCTTAAGAACAAACCTCAAGAGAAGTCAGT
Source organism: Toxicodendron radicans (assembly GCA_009867345.2). Classification (NCBI taxonomy): domain Eukaryota; kingdom Viridiplantae; phylum Streptophyta; class Magnoliopsida; order Sapindales; family Anacardiaceae; genus Toxicodendron; species Toxicodendron radicans. The sequence continues at coordinate 1,227,342 of WYDK02000074.1, forward strand.
AATAAATGAAAAGCGAAAATGAGAATTATTTTTTAAACGAGGGAGAGTATATTTAGGGTTTTTGCAAAACACAAGGGACATCTGACTAATTACCCATGTGTATATAAGACAAATATGACTAGCTACCAACCTTGTTATCTGCACAGCAAGATATACCAAATTGATGATTCTATAATTATGAGAGGGATCACACTAAGTTACTGGCCTCGATAACATTATTGACCATTTTTTTTGTTCAAGTAGCGATGTTTCAATTTCATGTTCTTAAACACGTTTTAGTAACTATAGTTAATTGTTTATAGTAATTAAAAAATCGGTACTTGAGACTTAAAAAAAAGGCTAACGATATTACCAGGTTAGTAACATAGCAGTTCCAATATGGTAGACATTCAAGTGATCAGACAATATATAACAGGTAAGCTTCTTGTAAAACTGTGACATGTTTCTAGCTTTTTACAAGGACATATGCACTTTAATTCATTGAAGCAACATATGTAATTGTTTGTATCACTTTAGAATTTGTATGGTTTTTAAGCTCATCTAAAAGAATCAACCTCCACTTATGAACTTATTTTTTTTTTTTTCTGCAATAGTCATATTCATCCTGATGTAAAGCAAAGCGTGGAATCATCTTCCCCGCACTATGGGCACCTGGGTATGGTTGAGGCTGCACGGGAGCTTTATATGCAAGTTGAAGGAAATCCTAGATATGATAATGATGGTATTGTTATTAATAATTGTTGATTTTTCTGTTCTAGCCCTTCTTCATGGCTGTTATTATTCTTGCCTTAATGATTGGTTATTATTTCATACGAATGGCTAATTGGAGGAGGAATTTGGGATTTCATCATAGAAATATTTTAATTTGGTTAACTGTACAAGGAATGTCCAACGTGAGGGAAATAATAATTCAGATCTATTTCCCTCAGTTTATTCCCTAAACAATAATGGGTGCTTTCTAGAAAACCCTTCTGGTAAGGGTCATTTTTGAGTAACAATACAGTCCTATTGAGAGGGGCCAGTTCATTAATAATATCAAAACAGCAATCTACCTTAAAAGTCTAATGAGGAAAACCAATTCAACTTGAATAAGTAATAATAAGACTTAAATCTCGAAATTCCTAAAATAAATAATAAATTTTAGTCTTTTGATTCTCCATCATTTTTCAATATATAAATTGCATTCCAGCTCACATTTCTTCTGACCTATTATTGAAAATGGAATGCAGATTTTGGTTCAACTGGATTCCTTTCCTCACTACTGGGAGCTGGATGTGAGTGTGATGATTACAATGTGCGGGTAGTAGGACATTCTATGGGAGGTTCCATTGCTACATTGCTAGGACTAAGAGTATGGCTGTTCTTGTTTGCCTTGATATAATTATCTATTTTGTTTGCTTAATCTATCTTTTTTTCAGTTATCAGTTGAAACATCAGACTTTCTACTGAGATGACCATTTTCATTTTAATAAAATTTAGAAAATTTGGCAGTAAAAAAGAGGTAATTACTGATTATGTATCCTTTGAATAAGGCGATTGCGGAATGTACATATAACACACCACCCACCCACCCCAAATATTTATATTGACACAAATTTTAAGCCATTATATTAGTCTAGTTTGAATAAATGAGATTCAATCCAACATGCATAATTAATTTACCTTAGAAATGATACATGTTTGATTGAATCTATACGCAAATTGCATTAATTAAATGACTCAACTTGTTTGAGAACAATAAATGTCATTGTTTCATGCTGAATTTTCCTAGAGGTTATTCCCTCCCACATTGTGTGCCTCCATTCAATTCCTAACAAAAGCATTTGAAATTTGTTGAAGAACATGATTGTTTCCTCCTTTCTGCTGCAGCTATATGGTCGATTCCCAAATTTACATGTATATACTTATGGTGCCCTTCCGTGTGTGGATTCAGTGATTGCAAATGCTTGTACAGAATTTATTACAAGGTAATTTTGATTGCCATTCATACTGCCGAAAATTTCACAGCAAATAATCTGCTTTCTTTTGCTATAAGTTTCATGATCGTATTTCATTGTAAAGTTTTGAGCTTTCTGCAGCGTTGTGTACGAAAATGAATTTTCTGCACGCCTTTCAGTTGGATCGATCCTGCGGCTACGTGCATCTGCTATAATGGCACTGGCACAAGATTCTACAACGGATACATCATTAATTTTCAGACTTGCACGCCAGTTTCTCTATGCAAGCAAGTATCAAATAAGTAAAATTGAGGCAAAAGATTCAGCTGTAAATCATTCTGAGATCAGCATGACTGAGGATTTCAATAACCACGTCTATGGGGGTCAGTACGAGGATGATGCAAGAGATAGTCCCTTTCTTATGCTTGTTTATTATATTGCATGCTAAAGTTATGCATGATTATGCTTTTGTTCTCATGACTGAGAGATCATATGCCACTTCAATTTGTTTTTCAGGAGACAAAAAGTTTCTTTGCTAAAATATTTTAACTTCGCTCCAGGTGCCAATGAACAAAATAGAGAGTGTTCCCTTGGGAATGAGGATGACTCAAAAGAAAATGTTGTTGAAACGGATGGTGATGATTTTATTATTCCATTCCATGACATTGCTGCTGGTGCTAGTCCAGTAGGTGATCCTGTGTCTTGTTTAATGGATACTGTCTCTAGAACCGAAAATGGGTCAGCCGGAGCTTCTACCGAGGTGTTTTTGCCTGGCCTTATAATTCATATAGTGTTGCAACGGCAAAATTTGAATATTCCTCTATGGGCAAGCTGGAGAACCCAAAAGAGGAGACACAATTATAAAGCTTTTATAGCGAACAGAGAAAATTTTACAGATATAGTTGTGTCACCATCTATGTTCCTTGACCATATGCCCTGGAGGTATAACTGAGTTTTTTTCCTAATTGTATAATCTTTGTGCTATAAACGAACCAGTAAAAGCATGTTAAATGAATTTCTTTTGACCAAGTTTATATTTTCCAGATGTTACCAGGCCATGCAAAAGGTATTGGAAGTTCGAGCTGCTCAAGAAGCCCAAGATGTAGCAGCAGATGTACCTCAAATATTGTGATATAAATTCTACAAGGTTGACTCTAAACTTTGTTTCTCTTTTATGGTAGCCTCCATTGCATCAATAATCTCTCTGCCATTTGGGGTGGATCCGCATGTTTGGATATCCAGATTAGTGAACTAAGCTAAGGAAGAAAACCAACCGTTATTGACAGAAGGGATACACTTCGAGTACTTGATACCCAAGGAATGAAACAATTTCTCAAAGTTAGTGTTGTAATTTCCTAAGTCCAGGGGTCCCAATTGTGGTGGCCATTTGCAATTTCAGCCCTTCATTTTAATAAAAATTTTGTCATAATTAATAGATAACATAAGTCTGTATGTAGTAGTAAGAAGACAATGTGCAAAGATGATAAGCAATCCTCAAAAAGATAACATAGTAGGAAGATACAGTGCTGCTATAATTGGTGTATTTGTTAGCTGTATAGTGATATCTAAAAGATTCTTCTGCAGAAACCGCATTATTAGCCAAAGGTGTACCCTCACTATGTCTGAAGTATGTTCCTAGGTTGATCTGATATTTTCTGCTATCATTGAAGCTTCACTCTCAATCGATTGACTCAATCGATTGACTCAATCCTAGAGTGGTGGGTTCTATGAAACCCTAAAGAACAGTTTTCCCACTACCTAAGCTTT